>BHFT01016401.1:0-70045 GCA_004320025.1 Laticauda laticaudata
ATGGAACATTTTCTCATCTGCTGTGTCCTTTTTACAAACGTTTTGCATCCGTCGGCCAATGTGACAGGCCCTTAAGAGTTAAGGGAATTCAAGAGAGGCTGGACTTAGACTGCTTGTGGGAATGTAACACTTCCAGGTTAATTCCTCTCTTGACTCCATCCATAGGAGTCCAGTTTCTCATACACTTTTGCTGTGTCCTGGCATAGAAGCTGGCTGTCCAAGGGATTGCCTATATTCAGTTGTTTCTGCCCACTGGTACCATTCAGGCAGAACAGTACACACCAGGTCTCTTCAAATAAACATTGTCCCTCTTGTGGAATTGAGGAAGTATATCTTATCTGTTATCCTGACATCATATCCCCCCCCCCCAGAACACCCATTCTTCTGGATTTCTGAAATTGTCTAATAAATTTTAATGTAATTCATACTATAATGTTGTAAACCCCATTGGGAATAAAGATAATTATATTGTTTATTGGCTATTTTAAAATTGAAGATGTTCAAAGTGCATTATTCTTATTTTAGCATCTGCAAAGTACTGTCTCATTTAATTATATGGGCCTTATAAACAATTTTCTTTCTTTTCTTACTCATTTCTTTTCTGTTCTTTTTTTCTTTTTCTTTTTACTGCAATAAAGCACCAGTTCTTATAGGCTCCCCTGAATTAAAACTGGTGTCTTTCTTGAGCAGACCTCAATTTTGGGGATATCGGTGCTAGGATCACATGTAAGCCAGTGACCTATAGGAAAATGTCCTTGGGGATAGAGTCATCCTAAGAGGTAATGGAGCTTATCACTTCATGCAAGAAAGATATTTTGTTGTCCATTGTGTTGTCCTAAAGTTGACAACAGCTTTACACATTCCGAAGTTGTTGAAATTATGGTTGTAAACAAGATTGGATAAGTTGTAGACTAATGAAACAGCTTACAATTTGAACAATTTCATCCTATTATTGATGCATGTGATGAAAGCTTCATTTTTTTTTCAAAATCATTTCTGAAGCCAATTACAAGCTATTGCAATTTTCCTTATAGCTTTTAGACCATAATCACTCTGTCTCTCTGTCACTCTTTCTCTCTCTTCCTCTCTCTTTGTACTTCAAGCAGTGTTTTGCAATTTGATGTAATCTGATACCATTTGCATAAGATAAAATATCCATTATCCCAATCTATCAAAGACTTAATAAAACATGGAGTTAAAGAGTTGGAAGGGATGCGGTGGCTGAGTGACTAAGACGCTGAGCTTGTCGATCAGAAAGGTTAGCAGTTCGGTGATTCGAATCCCTAGCACCACATAACAGAGTGAGATTCTGTTACTTGTCTCAGCAGCTTCTGCCAACCTAGCAGTTTGAAAGCATGTAAAAAATGCAAGTAGAAAAATAAGGACCACCTTTGGTGAGAAGATAACAGTGTTCCGTGTGCCTTGGGTGTTTAGTCATGCTGGCCACATGACCACAAAGACATCTTTGGATAGCACTGGCTCTTTGGCTTTGTAATGGAGATGAATACTGCCCCCTAAAGCCGGAATCAACTAGCACCTATGTGCAAGGGGAACCTTTACCTTTACATCTATTAGAGTTGGAAGGGACTCAGAGGTCTTCTAATCCAACCTGCTGCTCGAGCAGGATATCCTATACTATTTCAGACAAGTTATTCCATTGGTTGATTGCTGTCCCTAATAGGACATTTCTTCTTAGTTCTATGTTGCTTCTTTGGTTGATTTCCAGCTATTGTTTCTTCTCTTGTCTTTTGGTGTTTTGGAAAATAGTTTGACCCCCTCATCTTTGTAAAAACCCCTCAAATATTGAAGTGCTATCATATCTCCTCCTAGTCCTTCTTTTCATTAGACTAGACATACTCAGTTCCTGCAACCATTCTTCATATGTGTTAGTCTCCAGCCCTTTAATCATTCTTGTTGCTTTTCTCTGCACTCTTTCCAGAGTCTCAACATTTTTTATGTGTGTTGTGGTGACTAGAACTGGGTGGAGTATTCCAAGTGTAGTCTTACTAAGGTTTTTTAAAGAGGTACTAGAACTTCTTAATCTTGATTCTATCTCTATTAATTTCTTTCTCTGTATTATTAATATCCCTTAGCCATGTTGATCGTAAATGATTAAAAAAAACATGTAGACATCAAGACAGTGGTGCTGAAGGAGAGGAGAAAAGGTTGTTCTGAAATGCCTAAAATCTTCATAGGAGAAGGATTCCATATTTTAAAGAAAATCATGTTGATTGAGGGAAAGCTGAATGACATTGATGTATTCGACTTGGTTTATCCCCCCCCCCCCCCCCCCCNCCCCCCCCCCCCCCCCGGAGAGTTGTCTTTTGGAAAACTTTAAAATACATAATATCTACTGTCGATGTATTGCATATTGATTTATTATGTCTGTAGCAATAACCTGTGCTACATTGGGGATTTCTTAGTAACTAGTGAAATACCTGACATTTTTTATTACATTGCTGAAGGAAAGGAAGAAAAAATGAAAGAATGTTTTCATAGATCTCATTTCCTTAAACTTGCCAACCTGTTCCAAACCAGATGAGAGCTGGATCATGGGCAAGATTTATTGTAAATTTCTCAGGGAAGATGAAGGGATCCATAGTTAATCTATTACTCATCAATACCTAGAGCAATCCTTTCCAATCTTTGGTTGCACAACCAAGATGTGCAAATTCAAGATACACTTCAGTGTATCCAAGTAAAAATATTTAGAACTAATCTGCCACAGTATATTACCTTTGTTATAACAATCACATGATTAAAATGAAGCATTTTAATTAAGCAATTTAAGGAATTCAAGAACTTTTCCACACATTCTAAATCGGATGCAGATCGTTGAAGCTTTTCTGATTTGTTGCATGGGGATCATATATCTTGCTCATGTTATTTATAGTGCTTTGTTATTATAGTGCTAAAACTGGGTTTAGGCTTTGAGTAGAATTGGCAAAACTTCAGCAGTGGAGAGGAAAGCAAAAATCCATAATTTGCCAAGGATTGCTCATTCTATGGTATTAATCACCTGATGAATTTAGCTCTTGATGCAAACATATTTTGAGCTTATTTGTTTATTGTGGGGCTTTGATTGTTTTCACCTTGGCTGATGGCTGAAGAAATGAATAAACAAAGGAGCAGCCCTTGAGTTTTCTTTGCACAGACTTTTCCTTTAATTGTTTTGGTTAACTTAAACAATTAAACATTTGGTTAAATGTTTGTCCTAAACATTTGTCATTTGGGCTCCAAATGTCTTCACAGAGAAATTTTGCTTTCAGTTCTTCTATTTGCAAACATTGCCACATATCAGAATATTTCATGCTCAAAATGATAAGAAATTGTTGATAATTGTTATTCCTACAGCTGGTCTTCTTTGACATGCTGCATATATACTTTTATATAGCTGTCTGGATGGGTATTTATTTATTTGTTTACATTTATTGGCAACCCAGCTGAATTAATTTATTGGCCAATTCATGGCTCTCGTGAGACAAAAATCCCTGAAGAAATTGATGCATATAACATTAAAAGCATGAACATGAATGAAGCACAGGTAGTCCTCAACTTACAACAGTTCATTTAGTGATCATTCAAAATTACATTGTTATTGGGAAAAAAACTACTTATCTCCGTTTTTCACACTTTTCACTCCTTTTTTAAAAAAAAAAATCAGAACCCCATTCGAACTGTAGCATTCTCTGTTTCTTCAGCTTAATGCCCACTTTACTAAGACAAAAAAGAGACCATACCGGGAAGAAACACAACATTCTTCAGAAGATTCTCAGCAGCTCTTTCAAGAACAGAGGAAAGTGATTTAAGGTGAAATCAGGTTGTGACCTTCTAAAATGATGAGAAATTATAAGTCTTAGGAGGTATGAGATAGGAAGCCATCTGCTACTTGGGCTGAATCTGTTTTAGGTCTTGAGTGAACAGTTTTTGAAATCTAATAGACCTAACACATATTGTCCTACAGTTCTCAGAAGCAATAAGATCTTAGTTTTATTTCATTGTCTTACTGCAGCCCAGTTCAACAATGACTGGTGTCACTTAGCTCATTCAGCTGTTCTTTCATCCACATCAATAAGATAACTGAGTAAAGCTGTACCTACAGGATACATCTAAAGAGTTCTGTGAAAATGATACTGAATCTTTTTCAATGTAGTATTATGCAGAATTACCCTGTTAGCAGAGTTGGTGGGACTTGTAATGTATTATTACAGGTCCACGATGGGGCAATAGTTAGAATACAGTACTGAGACTACTTCTGCTGTTGGCTGCCTGCAATTTGTAGTTCTAATCTCACCAGGCTCAGCCTCCCATCCTTCCAAGGTCAGTAAAATGAGGATCCAGACTGTTGGAGGCAATAGGCTGACACTGTAAACTGCTTAGAGAGGGTGTCATGCCCCTGTTAGAGTCTGACTCCGAGGGAGAAGAGAACAGCCGACAGGGAGTGGAAGTGTGGCTCTGGAGGCTGTGGAGGAAACTGGGAAGGGCACAGGCCAGCTGGGCAGTCAGAGGAAGACCAAGGCCCATCCTCTCTCCATCCTAGGGCATGCAGGGAGGAGAGGATAAGGGAGAAATGTAAATGGCATGGTCTACGGGGAGGAAAGGGCCTTGATCCCCTTCATGGGCTGCAGCTGTGAGGACTGTTTAAAAGGATGGACTGCACATGTGGAAACAAAGATTTAAAATATTTATAGTCTTAATGTCCATTCTTATCTGAGTTTGGTATTCCAATATCTGTGGATGTCTTTGATCCCTTATCTTTCCTGGTTTCCTTAATTCTTTCAGTGTGGTTTGTGTTGCTTTTTCTATTTATAATTTATAGGTATTTTAGTTTGAATGGCATTTCCTCCCTTTTGTAACTGTTTGTGTAGGAGGTTTTTGTCTCCAGTCAAGGATATTTGGAGCTTTGAAGCAAAGAGGAATAAAAGGAGCTTCACTTGTTTTCATAACTTTATTGAGTTTGTATCCCACCCTGGGTCATCACAGTGTGAAGCACTGTGAAGTGGTATATAAGTGCTAATGCTATTGCTGGCTGCCAGCAATTCAGCAGTTCAATTCTCAGAGGCTCAGCCTTCCATCCTTTCGAGGTTGGTAAAATGAGGACCCAGATTGTGGAGACAATAAACTGACTCTGTAAAATGCTTAGAGAAGACTGTAAAGCACCCTGAAGCAGTATATAAGTCTAAGCAATATTGCTATTGCTACTATATCTACAAAACACCAACTTGTGGAAAAGCCATTTTGCTTTATATGTGAACCATTCAAAGGATGTTGTATAGGTAGTTCTTGGCTTACAATCATTCATTTATTGACCATTCAAAGTTATAATGGCACTGAAAAAGGGGACTTATGACAATTTTTCACACTTAAAACCATTGCAGCATCCCCAACAAAATTTGGATGCTTGGTAACTGGTTCATATTTATGATGATTGCATTGTCCCAGGGTCATAAGATCAACTTTTGCAACCTTCTGTCAAGCAAATTCAATGGAGAAGCCAGATTAACTTAACAGTTGTGTTCCTAACTTAAAAACTGTGGTGATCCACTGAACAATTGTGGAAAGAAAGGTCATAAATTTGGGGCAAAATTCAGTTAATGTTTCAGCAACAAAAATGTTGGGCTCAATTGTGGTCATAAGTCAAGGACTATCTGTATACACAATTAGATGCATCTCGCCATTGTTAAAGGAAATGTTAGCAAGAAGCATTGATTTTTTCATTAAAAAAATAGTGTCAGAAACAAATGTAAAGACAGTGTCCACATATTTATATAGGATCTATATAGGATGTTCTTTTATACTCAGGGTTGCTTCCTGGATACCTCCCCCAAGGACTGAATTAGATGCCTGTAATGCAAGTAATTGCATAACCAACTGCTCAAGCCATTAAACATTCAGCCACTGCTTCTCACACACCATCTAGCATGTTTGATGTCTGTTGGAGGAAAGAGGAACATCGATCCAGAACGGTTGCCTGTCCACTAATCTTTTGAAAAGGTCACAAGGGATTAAAAAACAAAAAGCCCCTCTTTTGCAAGATACAAGAAAAAATAGAAACAGTCCAGTGGGAAATATGAACAAGTACAAATGCATTGGAAAGAAAATAAAGATAGATAGATGATAGATAAATTATAATAGAAGATAGATAAATAGATGATAGATGATAGATGGATGATAGAGATAGCTAGCTGGCTAGATGATAGATAGATAGATAGATAGATAGATAGATAGATAGATAGATAGATAGATAGATAGATAGATAGACAGACAGTATCAAAGATCCTCAGACTGAACAGCTGATCTTACTTAGATACGTGCACCACAGTAAATCTAACCATGCAATCAATAAATGTTGTCACTCGAGATGCAGAGAATGGTGAACATGCAAAAGCCCATGGACAGGCAGGTCCATAAAGCTGCTCTTATGGACCCCTAATGTATCCATAAACCCACAGCATCATTTTGGTGATGTTGTGGATGTATGGATAGTCTTCACCACATTCAGAGACATTTTGGGACTGTTTAGACCAAAACTTCAAGTTTTGAAAGGGTAATTGGTTTTGACAAAGATTCAGGCAAAACAGTCCTTCCAAGGTACGTTGTTCTTACTAGTAACATGAGCCTGCCATGTTCCTTTCCTTGTCCTCATCCCAAAATTTCCAGCAGCTCCCACCTCCTCTCCACTCTCTGTGCTTGGGGATCAAGAGGTAATGGTCCTTGCTCATCTCTGGAGCTCCGTTGCTCCTCTGCTTGACTGCCTGCCTTCCATCGGTCCCATCAGCCCCAACTCCAGCTCCTCCGGTTTGTCCTCCTCCATGGACTCAGAGTCTGACAGGGCCTTGGCACAGTATTGGTATGTTTATTCTGTACTGTCTATGCAGATTCTCGGCCATCCAGGCAGAGGTGGTATTCAGTCGGTTCTGACAAGTTCTGGAGAACCAATAGTGGAAATTTTGAGTAGTTCAGAGAATTGGTAAATACCATCTCTGACTGGCCCAGTGAACTCCATCTATTCTCTGCCTCCCATCGAGTCCCTGATGATTGTCTGGGTCTTCTTTTGTTGCCCTGCACAGGAGAACAGAGCTGGAAAGCAGGTTAGTGGGGCAGGGAGGGAATGGAGATTTTGAAGTAACCTTCTCCTGCCATGCCACCAAGCCACGCCCACCAAGCCACACCACGCCCAACAAGCCATGCCCAAAGAACCAGTAGTTGCCTTTAAAAAACAAAATACACATTTGGGTCTCTTCTGTATTGTTGCCAAGAGAACCATGTGGAATTTACCAAACGTTAGCAGAAGTGGAGTTATACACAAGAGGGATTTTGACTTTATTATAGATTGTATGCTTTTCTGCCAAGAGAATATCCTTACTCATTTCGGCACTGCAGAACATTTTGTGGGTAATGAATGTGATTATATGATTTTTAGCCATGGGCCCAAGGATTTTCTAAAATATCCTTTGGGCAAAGCTGTAAAAAAGAAATCCTGCTAGATGTTTTTTAAGATGCTTGGGATTTGAAACTTATTGATAGGGATGGTGTATGTTTTTTTTTTTCCAAAAATGTCATCCCTTCTTTAAAAAAATAGGTTCAGAACACCTAAAAAATGTTTCTAATCCTTGAAGCATTGGGTGCAGATAGAGAATAAATCAGCAAGAAAGATGCTATTGTAATGAGGTTTCTATTACCCAAATTAAAGCTTTCCTCCTTAAAAAAAATACAAAGTAAGAACTTTGTTAAGTTAGTTAAGTTTTAGTTAAGTTAGTTAGCAATTAAATTGGGGATTAGTTGTTGATTCTATTAAACTTTTTCATAATGGGTATTGTTGTATCATTATCCTCATTCATTCAAAGACTCAATCAATGTTTATTGCTGAACTGTACCCAACTTAGGAGAAAAAGAAGAAAAATATGCTTAAAGTGACAGCAATAACCATGAAGGAGCTACCATTGAGCCTACAGCATGTGAAGCATTCTTCTCTCAACTGTGAAATGGCTTTAGGGATCAAGGTCTTGTCCATTAGAAAGGTTGCATTGTAGTAAACTCCTTTCTCTAATTACATTAGCTCATAATAACATCTTGTAGCTTCTTCCCCTCACAGTTTTATTTCTCGGCTTAACTAGTTTAATCTCTCGGCTACCTAAAGGAAGAAACATGCTTTCTTTAGTTTGTGAAATTCTACAAAAAGCCCAATGCAGTCAATCAAAAACCACGATGGGAATCACAATCACATTGTCTGCCTTTTTTGATCTCCTACTTTCATAAATAACTGAATAATTAACACACACACCATTTCATTAAATAGAATTTTTCCTAAAGCATAGTGACCCAGTTCGGTAATCTTAGCTTCCTGGTGTTACACCAGCAGGATTTGATTTTGTCTGCTTCGCACTTCCTCCACCAGCTAATTAAATTGCAATGGAAAAGGTTTAAAATTAAAACACGGTCCAAGTCTAAAGCCCCTTAACAGCCTTCCAACATCAGTGAGAAAATGTTTGAGCAAGCAAGTTGGGAATTATTCCCTTAGGGATCCACTGTGCAGTGATGTTTATCTTGTACAAGTTATATAAGTATCATGGGGATAGAATGAAGTGTTGCACAGTGCTGTTTTTTCCTTACTTCTTAACATACAGAGATAAACCCTGATAGTACTTCCAAAGGCTAATTTTCCCATTTTAAAACTGCTTTTCTTTTGTCGTTTGGCTTTTGTTGAAAGTAATGCTCCATATATATATACAGACAAACTCAATACAGAAGCCTGATGATGGCAGATGAGAATCTGCCGAAATGTTGCTACAACTTTAAAAGCACAAATATAATGACGTGAGAAAATACCTGAACAAAGCTGAACAGCATACATGTAAGTACCCGCGAAAACTTAATTATATATATATATGGATAAGATACATCGATGACACATTTGTGATTTGGCCCCATGGAAAAGAAAACCTAAACAATTTCCTAACACACTAAACAGCACACACCCAAAATCAAGTTCACCATGGAAAACGGAAATAAACAAACAACTACCATTCCTAGATGTACTAATCTACAAAAGAACAGATGGCACACTAGGAACACATATACCAGAAGAAAACACACACAAACCGCTACCTCAACGCCCAATCCCACCACCACCCAGCACAGATAAATTCCGTGGCGAAAACACTAATTACTAGAACCAAATGCCTGGCAGATAAGACACATATAAAGACTGAACTATGCACCCTGACTGAAGTACTGACAGCCAATGGCTTCCACAAAAACAAAATCACCAACTTGATCCACAAAAACACCCAAGACATAACAGAGACCTAGACGATCAACAGAACCTATGGAACAGCTGTCTTGCCCTACATAAGAGGTACTACAGATAAAATCAGTAAGATACTACACAGGCATCACATCAAGACTGCCTTCAAACAAGACAAAAAAATAGCAGCCATCCTTAAAAAACCCAAAGACAAAATTAACCTGGAAAACCAAGGCATATACGAAATTCCCTGTACATCATGCCCAGCCACATACATTGGACAGACCAATTAGAAGAATAAGTACCCCGCCTAGATGAACACAAAAATGCAGTAAAAAAAGCTGGAACACACCTCCTCACTAGTCCAACACATGAAACACACAGGTCACAACATCAACTTCAATGGCACTAAAACCCTAGCCACTATAGAAAACCCCAGCCACAGAATCATCAGAGAAGCCATAGAGATTGAAAAAAGACCTGAAAGCATGAATAGAAGGGATGATTCCACCAGACTGTAATCATTTGGAAGCCTGCACTCTCAAACAGAAAGATCTCCACACCACAAACCAGGCAAAACCTGAGCACAAACAGACTCCCTCTGATGCCTCCAACTCAAACACCCCCCCACGGCACACCAGGTGAAACCTAGCTTCCTAATGGATAGCAGCTGTCCTTTCACACAAAGCCAAGCTGCACTGAAAGCCTCCAACACAGGAACAGAGTGTTGCCATGCCAATCAAAGCCACAAAACAGACAGAAGAAACCAGAACCACCAATCAATCAAACTCCAAGTCCAGTGAACACAGACCAAAACTCCCAGCCATTCAGAAGTAGGCCAGCTCGAATTTGAAACCAAAAGCTGTGAGACCACATCCATACAGAAGCCTGATGATGGCAGATGAGATTCTGCTGAAACGTTGCTATAACTTTAACAGCACTACAATGACATGGATAATACCTGAAGGAAGCTGAAACAGCACACATGTAAGTACCCGTGAAAGCTTAAAATATATATATAATATATATATATATATATGTGTGTGATGTGGGTGTGTGTGTGTGTGTGTGTGTGTGTGTGTGTGTGTGTGTGCTGTTCAGCTTCCTTCGAGTATTATCCCACATCGTTGTAGTGCTTTTAAAGTTGTAGCAACATTTCAGCAGAATCTCATCCTCCATCATCAGGCTTCTGTATTGAGTTTGTATGTGGGTCAGGCTATCACAGCCATTAGTTTTAATTTGAGGCTAGCCTACTGTCATCCCAGGATGGTTTTTTCTACATCCTGAATTGGTTGGAGTCTTGGTCTGTGTTTGTTAGTCTTGGAGTTTGTTTGATTGGTGTTTCTGGTTTTCTTCTGTCTGTTTTGTGGCTTTGATTGGCTGGCAACACTCTGTTCCTGTGTTGGAGGCTTTCAGTGCAGCTTGGCTTCATGTAAAAGGATGGCTTGTTATCTATTAGAAGCTAGGTTTCATCTGGGTGTTTGAGCTGGGGGTATCAGAGGAGTCTGTTTGTGCCCAGGTGTTTGCCTGGCTTTGTGGTGTGGAGATCTTTCTATTTGAGAGTGCAGGCTTCCAAATGATTGACAGTCTGGTGGAATCATCTCTTCTATTCATGCTTTCAGGTCTTTTTTCAATCTCTATGGCTTCTCTGATGATTCTGTGGCTGGGGTTTTCTATAGTGGCTAGGGTTTTGGTGCCATTGAAGTTGATGTTATGACTGTGGCTTTCATGTTGTTGGACTAGTGAGGAGGTGTGTTCCAGCTTTTTTACTGCATTTTTGTGTTCATCCCAGGCGGGTACTTCTTCTCCTATTGGTCTGCCCAATGTATGTATCCGGCCATGATGCACAGGGAACATCGTATATGCCTTGGTTTCCAGGTCAATTTTATCTTTGGTGTTTCTAAAGGAAAACTGCCTTCAAAAACAGACAAAAATATAGCTCCTCCTCAGCCGCAGTGCAGATGTTGACCTTGCAGGGAGAGAGAGAGAGAGAGAGAGGGAAAGATCCTCTCAGGCGAGCACCTTCCTTGAAGGTGGCGATGGAGCTCCTGAAGCCAAGTGTCTCCTCAGGGCTCTGATTGCAGAGAGAAGTCCTACTGGCCACACGTGGCTGCAACAAATGCCGCGGCATTCCTCTAATGCTGGCAGCAGCAAGAGAGAAAGGAAAGCAACAGTGGCAGAAGGTCTCCCAGTATGAAGTGTACCACCAACGCAGGCAGCACATATCCGGGCATGCAAGTACTTCCTAAATGCAACCCACCACCATTCCACGTCATTTTACATGTTTAATATGGGCCTTAATTTGGGAGGAGGGGCTTAATTTGATTTTATGCCAATAAAACATGGTGGGGCTTCCTATTGGTGGAGGCCGTATTGTTGGAGAAACACGGTAGTTAATTTTATAGTAAAAATAAGGCAATAGTTAACTTCCAAAATAATCTCAAAAATCTTTTTTCTCTCTCTCTTTTTTAACGGTTAATTGTACCACTAAAAAGTTATCCCTTGATCTTCCTAGACAAAAAGCATGAAATATATGTAACAAGTTAATGATAAGATAAATAAAGGTGAAAATAAATTCATAAAATTTGAACATTTGTTTTTCTTCTGATACACTTGCTAGCTGACTTCCTGATTTCCAAATATTGATTTTTTTGAAAAAAAGAGCATAAATTAAAACATTTAACAGACTGACAGCAGTGGTCATGTTTGTAGAGAGCTAGAAGATATCTTATGTTTCTCTGTTACACTTCTCATTAATAGTTCTAGTTCATGACAAGTGTTGATTGCTTTCAGTCAAAGTGGTTCCCGAGGTTGACTTGCAATAAATTCATTGTAGAGGCAAGCTCTTTATTAATTAACATGTAATCATTGAAGCCAAAGCACATTCCAGAGAATTAATGGCTGAATTAAATAAATTAACTGCTGCTCATTTAATAAATTGATTTGCCACTTTTAATATTAGGCAGCATTAATTTTATATACCCATTAAGGGTAGGCAGCATTTTATTTTATTTAAAAAAATATTTTAGAATTTCAGCCTTACTCTTTAATCAGAGTTGGTATTCAGCAGATTCTGACCAGTTCTGGAGAACCAGTAGTGGAAATTTTGAGTAGTTCAGAGAACCGGCAAATACCACCCCTGACTGGAGATTTTACAGTATCCTTCCTCGGCCATGCCCACCAAGCCATGCCTACAGAACCGGTAGTAATTTTTTTTTTTTTTTTTGAATCCCACCACTGTCTTTCATGCATATTCCAACATTTGGCAGATGTATGGGTATTGGTTAATATGTAAGTTTGAGAGGTCAGTTTGAACTCAGGTTATGCAAAATGCCACTTTTTATTTTAGTCACTCAACTGAGCATCTCCTAAAGAGGTTTAAATCAGCTCTAGATTTCCAAAAGAAACAGCTACGCAGTTACTCATAAGAGATAGAACATAGTATAATAGAGTTGGAAGGGACCTTGGAGGTCTAGTCCAATGCCCTGCTTGAGCAGGAGATCCTATACAATTCCAGACAAATGATTGACCAATCTCTTTTTTAAAATATCCAGTGATGGAGCACCCATAATTTCTGGAGACAAGCCCTTCTACTCATTCATTGTTCTCACTGTCAAAGTAAGAAAAGAAGTTCCTCCTGAACAATGATTTCAGAAGAAAAAATTTCTCTAGAAGTTTCTCCTGAACAATGATTGCATGGGGGAAAAATTTTGGATATGGGATAGATTTGAATAAATGGCAGCCACTATGGACTAGAAAATATAAGTTAACCATGTCAATGGCCTACAAAGATAATTTGTACAAGATGTTTTACAGGTGGCACTTACCCCCAGCAAGAATAGCTAAGATGTTCAAAGACAAATCAGCGAAGTGTTGGAAATGTCATCAGACACCTGGATCATATTGCCATATGTGGTGGACATGCATTGACGCTAAAAAATATTGGACTAGAATACACATGTGATTGGAAAAATTGATAAAACAACATATAGACTTAAAATCAGAGATATTTTTAATTGGGAATTTTGCCTGAAGGTTTCAACAGAGAGATAACGTGTTTGATTATCAATGTACTAACAGCAGCTAGAATTGTATTTGCACAAAATTGGAAAAATGAGAAAATTCCAACAGAGGAGGAAACAATTAAGAAAATAATGGAATGTGCGGAAATGAGTAGATTGACAATAGCAATTAGAGAACAAGAAAAAAAAGATTATTATAAGATTTGGAATTTATTCAATNCATTCATAACAAATTACATTTATTGGTTCATCAGGTATCCTCATAACTCATGTTTGTGACAAAGTTCTTCTTTAATGACCAATTCTTTGTATATCTGCCTTTTAGTAAAAGATGGTTATCTCCTAACCCATCTCATAGTGATAGAACGAAGCTGCCATGAGTTAGAGAGTTCAGGCAAAAGTGAGGAAAACTCCCCAAACCTATTGAGGGTCAAATTAGTGACCAATTGGGATTACAGTTATGGCCACGTGACATGAACTACATTTCCCAGGATACCTTTAACAACATTTACCATGATGCATTCCCTTAAGGGGACAGCTTATAATTCATAAGTAACTATCCAATTCCCATAGACTGGCTGGGACAGCACAAAAACAATTAAGAAAATAATGGAATGTGCAGAAATGAGTAGATTGACAGCGGCAACTAGAGAACAGGACGAAAAAGATTATTATAAAATTTGGAATTTATTCTATGAATGGTTAGATAGAAGAGTAAGAAACTGAAACATGTGAAATATGTGAAACAGTAATAACAGATAACGAATTGATTTGGGTTAAGTAAAAGGATGAATATAACTTAGGTAAGGATGGAATATATTTTTGAAAGATTATAATTGCAATGTTAATGAGAATGTAACAATTGACCAATGTGATATAAAATATTTATTAGAATGGTATGATAATATGATTATGAGCACAAGAGATATCTACCCCACCAATACACTGTTGAATGGAAAGATTCTTTTATTTGTTTTTGTTATAAAAATAAAAAACTTTTTTCAAAAAAAAACACTTCACGTGATCTTGATTCTATCCCTCTGTTTATGCAGCCTAGAACTATCATATGTCTGATTTGGGGCAGGTTCTCATGAAAACCTCCTTGTTTCCCTTGACCTCACCCAGTCCTCTCCTTTCTGGGGAGTGTCTCCCCCATCTGACACCCAGACTTCCCCTGAAGAGAAGGAAGGCACCCCTACAGAACTCCAGTGCCTGAGGAAGTACCCCACCAGCCTCCTCCTACACAGTGCCAATGCTCATGTGAAATCATTATCCTACACCCAGCTCGTACATAATGCTGGCATTAGACATTCCAAGTGTGATCAAAAAGTATTTCCAGAAAAGCTGTTTGGGCCTAGATCTGATTTAATGCAGATCTAAGCCGTTAATATATCATGGCAAAGGCTGAATGAACTCTGTTCGATCCCAACTGAACTTTATACCAATTTTAAAGTACATATTTCATCCACTCATTCTGCAAATCCAAAGGAGTTAAAGTGAAAAACAGCACCTTTGATCAAAAGGTCTAGAAGGGTGTATCTCAACCTTGGCCACTTTAAGACATCTGGATTTCAACTCCCAGAATTCCCCAGCCAGCTGGCTGGGGAATTCTGGGAGTTGAAGTCCACATCAGAGGTGGGATTCAGCCAGTTCAGACTGGTTCTGTAGAACAGGTAGTGGAAATTTTGAGTAATTTGGAGAACTGGCAAATCCCACCTCTGACTGGCCCCACCAACCCCACCTCTTCTCTGCCTCCTGAGTCCCAGCTGGTTGGCTGGGTCTTCTTTGGTTGCCCTGCACAAGAGAATGGAGCTGGAAAGCAGGTTAGCGGGGTGGAGAGGGAATGGGATTTTGCAGTAACCTTCCCCTGCCACACCCACCAAGCCATGCCCACCAAGCACGCCCACAGAACTGGTAGTAAAAAAAAATTGAATCCCACTACTGGTCCACATGTCTTAAAATCACCAAAGTTGAGAAACACCAATCTAAAAAAAGCACCCTGCCCAAGGAAGGACTTCTCAGGCCATCTGGACCATGGCTAGCCCAACCTTATCTAGAGAACAATGAAACTGTGGGAGGCTGAGTGTGCTTTGCTGCAGAGCACAGGCAATTCCCCCTTCTTTCCTTTCATTCAGCTTTGGATCTGCCCCTGGTAGACCCCTGAAGCCCTCCCAGCCCCAAACCAGCCCCAAATTCCGCCAATATGATTTGGCCTCAGTTGTTGTCCAGTCGCTAAGTTGTGACTGACTCTTCGCAACCCCATGGACCACAACACACCAGACACACGCACACACACACAGTTCCCCCCCTGCCTCCTGGAATTTGACCAAATCCAAGTTTGTTGTGTTGATGACCCTCTCTAACCATCTCCTCCTCTGCCCCTCCCCCTTCCCCTTTGGCCTTCCGTCTTTCCCAACATTTGGGGTCTTCCCCAAGAAGTCCTTCCTCTCTTCTCATTTGGTGGCTGAAGCATTTGAGCTTCAGTCTCAGGCTCCAGTGGCCTAGAGATGAAGCTCTTGTCTCACAATAGAATAGAAATTCTTTATTGGCCAAGTGTGATTGGGCACACAAGGAATTTGTCTTGGTGCAATTGCTGTCAGTGTACGTAAAAAGAAAAGATACATTTGTCAAGAGTCATAAGATGCAACACTTAATAATAGTCATAGGGTACAATAAGCAATCAAATCATACTAGAAAATAGTTGAAAAGAGAAGAGAAGAGAAAAGAGAAGAGAAGAGAAGAGAAGAGAAGAGAAGAGAAGAGAAGAGAAGAGAAGAGAAGAGAAGAGAAGAGAAGAGAAGAGAAGAGAAAATATGGAATGGAATGGAATGGAATGGAATAGAATAGAATAGAACAGAACAGAATTGAATTCTTTATTGGCCAAGTGTGTTTGGACACACAAGGAATTTGTCTTGGTGCAGACGCTCTCAGTGTACATAAAAGAAAAGATACATTCGTCAAGACTCAAGAATCATAAGGTACAACACTTAATGATAGTCATAGGGTACAATTTTTTTTTGTTTTCCCAATTTTGTTTTATTATACTTTACTAATTTATTTGATTATTTTTGTTAGTTTTTATTGTTTTTTATTTATTTATTTTTTTAAAACATGGTTTAATATTGTGTAAGCTACCTCGAGTTGCCATGGGTAAATAGGCGGCAATATAAATTAAATAAATAAATAAATGAGTAAATCGTACTAGGAAACAGTCAATATAAAGCGACAGTTACAGTCATACAGTCACAAGTGAGAGGGGATGGGTGATAAGGAGTGATGAGAAGATTAATAGTAATCGTAATGCAGACTTTGTAAATAGTTGGACAGTGTTGAGGGAATTATTTGTTTAGCAGACTGATGGCTTTTGGAAAAAAAACGTCCTTATGTCTCGTTGTTCTGGTGTGCAGGGCTCTATAGCATTGTTTTGAGGGAAGGAGTTGAAACAGTTTATGTCCAGGATGTGAGGGGTCTGTAGATATTTTCACAGCCTCTTTTTGACTCGTGCAGAATACAGGTCCTCAATTGAAGGCAGGTGGGTAGTAACTGTTTTTTTCTGCAGTCCTAATTATCCTCTCAAATCTGTGTCTGTCATGTTGGGTTGCAGAACCAAACCAGTTAGTTTTAGAGGTGCAGATGACAGACTCAATCATTCCTCTGTAGAGCAATGAAGAGATTGTGAGTTCAATCCTAGGCAGAGTCTAATATTTGGAATGGACTCTCCTGCTCGAGCAGGGGGGTTGGACTAGATGATCGCCAAGGTCCCTTCCAACTCTCTTATTCTATGATCTATCTGTTCCTGTCATGCCCCTGTCAGAATCTGATTCAGAGGGGGAGGCCAAGCAGCTGACAGGGAGTGGGAGTGTGGCTCTGTTGTCTATGGAAGAAACTGGGGAAGGGCACAATCTGGCTGGGCAGAGCAGGGGAGAGGTAGAGCAAGGCAGAGGGAATTCTGTTAGGAATATAAGTCACCTTATTTGGGTTAGAACATCTATTTGGGTTAGAAATATATAAACCAGGATAAACATTTTAGTACTATCTCTTTAAGGGAATGCAAAAGCATGCAATTGGTGTGGTTTCTCAAACGGCCAATAAGATGGAGCCAGAAACCTGGTTTGTTTTAGTTTGAGTCTCAGAAGAGAGTGCGAGTGTATCTCTGTTTCCTTCTGTTGAAAATATTGCCCATTTTTCCTAAATTGACTGTATTACTGGATTTAATGTAATCTGATCCTGAACGTTTTTGACACTGGAATTTGATATTTTGGATTATCCCTAGTATTGACATACTGACTGATTTACCTGTGAATGACTGGATTGCTTATTTTGACTTTGCATTAAACCTTCTGGAAGTAAAAAACTACATTTACTGTACACGTGTATCTGTGTGCTGTATTGTATTATTCAAACATTACTCTCAAATATGTCTCCCTGTATGCCTCATTCTCCTAAGGGGAATTACCTCAACAAATTTGGAAGGAAGACCCCGGCCCACCCCTCTTCATCCTAGGGCATGCAGGAGGACGGAGAAGGGAGCAATGTGAGTTCCATGGCTTATGGGGGGGAAGGGCCCTGATTCCTCATTACCTGCAAGCTGGGAACAGAGTGTTAAAAAGGGAGTTTGTGCACAGCAATTTGTGGAAGCAAATTGTGTATTATCTTGCTTTGTCAAGGCTTATCTGGGCTCCTGGCATCTTCCCAACTGTGTGTGTTTTGACCTTTGATGTCTGCAATTCCTTCTCCTGCAATTCCTTCTCCCTCCTGTCCAGTTAATTGCTGCAGCATGGTTTGTCATGAATGTTTATTTACAGTTTGTATGTACTTTTTTTTCAGACTGAATTTCGTCCTTTAAGACTGTTCTTGGGAAGAGTTTTTTCTCCAGATGAAGATAATTGGACATTGGGGGCAAAGTTTGGAGGTATTAAAGGGACTTTTCTTACTCATGTGAACTGTGTTACCTTTGTGTGCCACATCCTTTGGGTCATCACAGTCCTCCAAAGGACAGTCCAGGTGGATTTCCTTTCGGATCGACAGACTGACTATCCTTGCAGTCCAGGGAGGACTCTCTTCTCCAACAGCAATACGAATCCAAGAACCAGTGACACAAAAGGGCTTAAATTCATTTTTTATTATTCATTAAGATGATTGATGATGATGATGATAAAGATGGAAATCTATAAAATAGCCACATGGATTTTTTTTTTTTAATAAGATCACACAACACACGCTTCCCTCCCCAACTCACCTCTGGTCCCAGGAGCAGATCCACTCACAAAGATGTTCTTGGCCACTTGTGAATCTCCCACCCCCCAGATGGCACCTGAACAAGAGAGAGGGGGGGAAACAGATGTGGCATCCTGGAACTGTTTCTTGCCAAGGGGGAGGCTGGAAAGGGAAGGTTGGTTGGGGGTTGGCTGACCTGCCCCTCTTCCCCGTATGACAGACACATCAAAAGCCACAGGGCACAAGACACACAGCACTGAAATATATTCCGAACACAACAGGTGCTTATTTATTTTAATATTAAACTCAACACAGCTCAGGGGAAGGTGCCAGCGCCAATTCTGCACAAAGTTTGTGCTGTAGGGAATCACACAAAACAGCTCTTGCTCCCTCCCCCCAAATGTGGCTCCATGCTAACCATCTTATTTTTTCTCAACAGACAAGTTTGCCATAAAGAATTGGGGGGGGGGAGGGGAAGGAAAGCAAAGCGGTGGAATCATTCATATTTTACTAAATAACACACATTTTGGACAGCAACATTGTTAGACTAAATATCCCTTCTGACTTAATAACAAAAATAATACTTAATAGTTTATAAACTCAGACTAGACAAGCCCACCACTTTTGTTGTATAAAACAATATCGCCCACAGGAAACTGTGCTAAGCAATCAAAAGAAACACAAGACAAACACATATTCTGAGTTTCGAAAGTGCTTCACTCTGCAAATCCACTGCAGTAACATTTTAATATTTCATTTAATTTTTTTTTTAGTCAAGTTATATTAGTTAAGAGTGGACAATCGAACAGGAGTTATCCCGGACTAAATATAATGCACGCATGTATATGGATAGATCGATAAAGGAGAATATTTGTAGCTGAAATGAGGAATCCTTGGTTGTTTTGTTGCAGACTTTTCATGACCCAGCTAGGTAATATCATCAGTGTTAGAAGGCAGTGAGGTTTGGGAGGGGGAGGAAGAGGAGGAGACAACTGTGTGGTCCTTGGTGCTCCCTAAGCTTGGTTGTTTTCTTGCAGATGTTTCATGACCAAACTAGGTAACATCGTCAATGCTAGTAAAGAGCATTTATTAGCAAACCTCACTCCCTACTAGCACTAATGATGTTATCTAGTTTGGTCATGAAACGTCTGCAAGGAAATAACCATGTTCAGAGAGCATCAAGGACTACTCAGAGACAGAGATAGCTAGATATAAAATTCCCTTGTCAAACAGCCACTTGTGGCAAAGGAACAACTTCTGGTTTTGGGATTGGGAAGGCTTGCGAGTCTCTCCGGAAGGAAGCCCAAGGCCTGACTCATTGTGGAAGGGAGTTTGCAGGGACACAAGGAAAGCAGGAAAGCAGCAACAGACAGCTTCAAGTGGCCTTCTTGGACCCTGCCCAGGCATGGTCTCCTCAGGAAGATGGGGCTGACCCTGGAACTGAGGGCTGCAGAGAAGACACCCCAAAAACTTCCTCGAGCAAAGAAACCCAGAAAATCCACAGCCCAATTCTGCAGCCTTTATTTTCCTCAACAGGCTAGAGTAACCCTCACTTTTTGGCAACTGTCAAAGGAAGAGAAATGATGGCAGCTGGGCAGAACTCCGGAGACCACCTCAAAGCTTTGCAAAATACCCCTTGAGATCCCCCTCTCCCTCCTCCCAGCTGAGTCTTCTGCCCTGCCAAAAATTTGGGGCTTCCCCAGCAGTGGTGGGATTCAAACAATTTTTACTACCAGTTCTGTTGTCATGGCTTGGTGGGCATGACAGGGGAAGGATATACTATAAAATCCCCCTTCTCTCTCCTCCCCACCAACCTGCTTTCCAGCTCTGTTCTCCTGTGCAAGGCAACCAAAGGAAGACCCAGCCGATCAACTGGGACTCAATGGGAGACAGAGAATAGATGAGGTTGGCAGGGCCAGTCAGAGGTGGGATTGGCCAGTTCTCCAAATTACTCAAAATTTGCACTACCGGTTCTCCAGAACCGGTCCAAGCTGGCTGAATACCACCTCTGTTCCCCAGCCATCTTCCTGATCCCCTCCCTTCCTGGATGTTGTCGTTATGCCTGATCACCGAGTATGCCTGCAGGGAGGGTTCCTTCCCACCCTCGTGCCACAAAAGCAAGCAGGATCCATTTTGCACCCAGGACCCCCTTGGGGAGTCCCATGGCCATGTTGAATAGCAAAGACAAAAAAAAAAGAGTTGGAATGACAACTGCCTGATTAACACTTGGGAGTAAGTATAACACATACATATGCTAGTTATGGTCAGCACAATTTGCTTCTTGCCGGTGTTCAAACATGAAACCGAACAGAAGCCCCGGAGGAGAAATCCACTGTACACACACACACACACACACACACACACACAANGGAGGAGAAATCCACTGTACACACACACACACACACACACACACACACAAACACACCCAAGTGAAACACCCGCACAGTTTTGGCATATTCTCTGGAGAAGGCTTTTGCCGAATGTGTCCACCAAGGTCAGCCCTTCTCCATCCAGTGGTGGTGAGTCGAGCTTCTTCCTTCCCTGTCTCTGTTCTGGTCTCTTCCTACCTCATCAGCCCAGAGCATGCTTTGGCCTACACGGTGGCCTCCAACATGGCCTCTTGCTCTGTCAAGATTTCATTCTGGTTTGAATCGAGTCCAAAAAATTTGACCTTGAGTCCATCGACCGGGTGCACCACTGGCACCAGGGTGACCGGAGGGAAAGTCCTGGTGGCCAGCTCAAAGCGGCTTGTGCTGGCCAGCTCAATGGCCAGCACTTTGAGGAAAAGCTTGGCCAGGTGTTTGCCGAGACAGGTCCGTACCCCTCCGCCGAAGGGCAAGTAATGGAAGCGGCCATCTTTGTCTTCGCTGCGGTCCTGGCTGAAGCGATCGGGGTCAAAGACGTCCACATCCTTGAAGACAGGAGCGGTATCGTGAGTGTCTCGGATGCTGTACATGATGCTCCATCCTTTGGGGATCTGGAAGCCCTGGAGAAACACGAAACAGATGGTCAGGGTGGGGGGCACAGAGAGAGACAGAGAGCCCCTCCCAACGTTCGAGAGGCACTGGGGCTATTCTAGAACACGGGGGGGGTCTGATTTAGAGGAACCCCAAGTCCTAGGAAATTCGAGTTGTCCCATGCACAGACCATTTCATGACCTAACTAGGTAACATCATCAATGCTAGAAGGGAGAGGGGTACGTGGGGAGGAAGAGGAGAAGGAGGAGGACTGTGGAGTCCTTGGTGCTTTCTGAATTTGGTTGTTTCCTTGCAGACATTTCATGGCCTAACTAGGTAACATCATCAGTGCTAGAAAGGAGAAGGGTTGAAGAGGAGGAGGGGGGAGAGGGAGGAGGNGGAGGAGGAGGAGGAGGAGGAGGAGGAGGAGGAGGAAGAAGAAGAACTGTGGGGATCCTGAGTTCTCTCTGAGCTTGGTGGTTTTCTTGCAGACATTTCATGACCCAATTAGATAACATCATCAGTGCCAAAAGGGAAGGGAGGTTTGTTCCCTGTTTGCATACTAGTGGTTTGTTTTGTCAAGAAGGAGCTGTCCACCCAGTTGGAAGGCGGCGGCTGTAGGGGATGACCAGGGTCAGCCCAAAGACAACATCATCAGTCCAGCCTGCCTTGAAGTCAGTTGACTTTTATCTGGCGCCAATTCACCTTGACCATTCGTAGATCAGATTCTCGTGTTGAGGAAGATGAGATAAACCCTTGGCACTTTTGAACTCTATCCTGGCTCCTAACTTCTTGCACATGATCCAGATGTTGCAACCCAGAACAACCCTCTGGGAAGGGCAGGTCCAATTGCTTGGCCTTCAGACCTTCTGCAGCTTCTAGAGCTTTTCCAAGGTTGCCACCAGCCTACAGCTTTTCAACAGGTTTAGGGTAAAGACATGGACTGACAGTGAGCAAAAGGGTGGGAGCCATTAGAAGACAAACCACTTTCATCTCTCCAAACTCTCTCAGAAATGGACCAAAAGTGTTGGCTTGGGATTGAGGTTTTCCTGCTTGTCTCCCAGAGACCTTCTGCTCCTATTATCGCTCTAAAAATATTATTCCCTGCAAAAGTATTGATCATTTTGCCACCAAATTAAAGCAATGCAATCCCAGGGTGCTGGGCAGGTCACAGGGTGCCCCCTTCTATCCTGGAGACTTTACCCCAAATTTGTGTATGCAGAGTATATTCATGAACTGGAATAGAGCACGGTAACAAGGTCAGCCAACGAATAGCAGCTAAGTCAGCCAATGAGGACTGTTTGGAAACTGAAACTAGAAGTAGCCTAGGTGTGGTTCTATATTAAGCTCTGCAGCTCTGAAGCTATGTTTAAGCTCTGAGTCTGTCTGTTGAAATGAAACTGCTTCTCTCCTCTGCTGTGTGTCTTGCTTGCCTATTGAACTAAAGTGAAATTGATGTCTGTTTCTGAGCTCCTTAGTTGTTGTTCTGCTCTGAACCTGGAACATGTCTGCTTCTGTCTGAGTTTGCTCCATGCTGGAGAAATCTACAACTGGTATTGTAAAATTTACTTTATGTGTTTATAAAGAAATTAAATGAAGCCTCAGCAATCTGTGTTTACTTTTCTGGCGCTGAATTTACACTGCAATACTATGAACAGTGTCAACCTAGAACACTGTTTCTCAACCTTAGCTGCTTTAAGAGGTGTGGACTTCAACATTCCCAGAATTCTTTGCTGCTGGGGAATTCTGGGAGTGGAAGTCCACACCTCTTAAAGGGACCAAGGTAGAGAAACACTGGCCTAGAAGCTCCTTTCTCCAGGGGAGGGGGCTTCGTATGCAAGGTCCTCTTACTCACATCCAGCTCAAAGGTCTGCAGCACCGTCCGGTACCCCCCCGAAATGGGGGTGAAAAGCCGGAGCACCTCCTTGATGACACAGTCCAGGTACTGGAGGCTGTGGATGGTCTCCAGATGAAGGGCCCCCTCGCAGAGACAGCCGTTGTGCAGCAGGCTCTTGCTCCTCAGCTCTTCGCGAAGCTTCTCCAGAACCGACGGATGTTTCAGCAGCTGCATGATCAGAGAGGTGCTGGCACTGGCGGTGGTGGCATAGGCAGCGAAGATCAGCTCTAGGGTGCCATCCTAGGGCAAAGAAAGGCTGCATGAGCCAGGGCTGGCTCGTTGAGCAAAACCCTAACCCTAAAGAGCAATGCTCTTGAGATAACTCTATAATGGTCTGGTTTGGCTCTGCAACCCAACATGACAGACACAGACTCCAGAGAGGAATTAGGACTGCAGAAAAAACAATGGCTACCAATCTGCCTTCCATGGAGGACCTGTATCCTGCACGAGTCAAAAGAGGGCTGTGAAAATATGTACAGACCCCTCACATCCTGGACGTAAACTGTTTCAACTCCTTCCCTCAAAATGACACTATAGAGCACTGCACACCAGAACAACTAGACATAAGGACAGTTTTTTCCCAAATGCCATCACTCTGCTAAACAACTAATTCCCTCAACACTGTCCAATTATTTAGTAAGACCATATTACTATTATTATTCTCATCCTTCCTAGTAGCTATCTCTTCCCACTTATGACTATAATCATGTTGCTAGTATCTTTACAATTTATATTCCTGGATGCCATCACTCTGCTAAACAAATAATTCCCTCAACACTGTCCAACTATTTACAAAGTCTGCACTACTATTACTATTAATTTTCTCATCACTCCTTTAACCCATCTCCTCCCACTTGTGACTGTATGACTATTTTCTATTCTATTCCATTCCATTCCGTATCATCTATTCCATTCTATTCCTACAGTACCGTATTCTGCTCTATTCTATATTATATCCTATTCCATTCCATTCCATATTTTATATTCTATTCTATTCCATTCCATTCCATTCCCTATCATCTTTCTATTCTATCCTATTCATACTCTACTCTGTTCTATATTCTATATTCTATCCTATTCCTTATTCCATTCCATATTTTATATTCTATTCCATTCCATATCATCTATTTCTATTCTATCCTATTCTATTCCTACTCTACTCTGTTTATATTCTATCCTATTCCCTATTCTACTCCATTTCATTCCATATTTTATATTATATTCCATTCCATTCCATTCCATATTTTCTTTTCTTTTCTATTCTTATTCCATTCCATATCATCTACTCTATTCCATTCCATTCTATTCTATTCTATTCTATTCTATTCCTACTCTGCTCTATTCTATATTCTATCCTATTCCCTATTCTACTCCATTTCATTCCATATTTTATATTATATTCCATTCCATCCCATATTTTCTTTTCTTTTCTATTCTTTTCTATCTATTCCATTCCATATCATCTATTCTATTCTATTCTATTCTATTCCATTCCTTCTCTACTCTATTCTATATTCTATCCTATTCCCTATTCTATTCCATTCCATTTCATTCCATATTTTATATTATATTCCATTCCATTCCATTTTCTATTCTATTCATCCTGGTATTCTATTCATTGAGCACAAAAGGGGAGTCTAGCGCCCCCAGTGGCCACAGAAGGAAGTGGAGCCTGCTGCCTGGCTGGCTCAGGGACGGTACCTTCAGCTCCTGCATGGTCAGCTCCTTGCCATATTCTTTGCCGCTTTCAATCAGGAGGTCCAGGGCATCCAGGTAGTCCTTGCCTTGCGAGCTCTGCAACTTTTCCCGGATGGCTTTTTCTAAGACCTTCTGCAAGATCTCCCTGGCGCGAATCCCCTACGAAAAGGAGCCCCAGGATTACATCAGTTCCACACCCTCCTCCCACTGTGTTAAGACTTGATGTCCCAGAATGCCCAGCCACAGGGATCTTGGCTGGGGCAATAACTAGGCATCTGTCATGTGCTGAACCCTCTAAACAAGGGGGTGCCCAACCTTGGCAGCTTCCAAGCTTGTGGATTTCAAATCCCAGCATTCCCCAGCCACTTCTAGGTTTGCTGTAACTCAGGGTGTCCAATCTTGCAACTTTAAGGCTTGTGGACTTCAGCTCCCAGAATTCCCCAGGCTGGGGAATTCTGGGAGTTGAAGTCCACAAGTCTTTAGTTTAGATTAGTTCAGTTTAGTTTACTTTATTGTCATTGCACCTCGTACAACGAAATTAAATACCATCTTCAGCATACAATTTATGACTATGAAAACAAACACACACACACATCCTTCACATTCTGTACAATTGAATTGAAAACCCCTGATATTGCATTCATATTGCACTATACAGTAGAATTCAATATAGTTACTGCCGTGGGATAGCAGCTGTTTTTCAGCCTATTTGCCCTTGTTTTTATTATCCTGTACCGTCTGCCAGATGGTAATAGTTCAAAAAAAAAAGAGGGTGCCCAGAAGGAGATGGATCTTTGAGGATGTTTTGAACTTTCTTAAGGCAGCAGGAGCTATAAAGCTCTTCCAAAGAGGGGAGAGGGCAACCCATGATCCTGTGAGGGGCAATGATGTTAACCCTCTGGAGCGCTTTCCTATCTGCCACTGTGCAATTGGCAAACAATCCACAGGTGCAGTAAGTTAAGATACTCTCTATGGTGCAGCGGTAGAAGGTTACCAGCAGTTTTCCATCCAGTTGTTCTTTCCTGAGAAGTCTCAGGTTGTATAATCTCTGCTGGGCCCTTTTGACCAGGGCTGCAATGTGAGCACCTCAGATCAGGTCCTCTTTTAGGGTAACACCCAGAAACTTAAAACTGGCCACTTGCTCCACTCAGTCTCCCTTGATAAGCAAGGGCTGGATGTCTGATCTCTTCTTTCTGTGTAGTCCACTATCAGCTCCTTGTTCTTATTGGTATTGAGGACCAGGTTATTGTCTCCACATCACGAAAGCAACTGGTCCACCTCATCTCGGGAGGCAAACTCTTCCCCCCACTCCGGAGATGAAAAAAAATTGCCAAGATTGGACACCCCTGCCCTAAAGCATCTAAACTATAAGAACCAAAATATCCCACCCTTATTTCCTCCACTTTGGATCCATCAGGAGATACCTCAAAGGATGCTACCATCTACCAGGGTTGGGGCACACTTTACCATGGGGTTTTTGGGCAGGGACGGGCTCACCATGGCCTTCTTTTCAACAACTCCATAAGAGGGGGTCCAGCACAAGCAAAGCACCTAGATTTCTGCCCCACCTTGATGGAGTCCTTCCTTACCTTACGGTAGCCACTGAAGGGCAGGTCCATAGGTAAGGAGAAGACATTCTCCACGAATTGCTGGTAGACTTCGAACATCTGGCTGAGCTCCCCATCCGGGATTCGGAATCCCAAAAGGACCCGGATGGCCATATGGAAAGTGAGCTTCTGGGCTTCGTGGTAGACGTTGATGGGCTCAGGGTTCCTGCCCCAGATTCTCAGGGTCTCTTGGATCACCAGCCGGATTTTGGGGAGGTAACTTTCCAAAGCTTCATGGCTGAATATTTTTGAGAACACCTGTAATGAAGACAAGGGAGAGGATTGGGTTAAGAAGGAAGGTGGCATTTTGTGCTGGCAAGACTGGCAAGAATGTTTAAAGATAAACCAGCTAAATGTTGGAAATGCCACCAGACACCAGGAACTTATTGTCATATGTGGTGGACATGGATAGAAGCTAAAAGATATTGAACAAAAATACATACATGTTTGGAAAAGATGATACAGCAACCTATTGATTTAAAACCTGAAATATTTCTGTTGGGGATTATACCTGAAACTTATAGTTAATACACTATTTATGTATTAACAGCAGCTAGAATCGTATTAGAATAGAATAGAATAGAATAGAATAGAATAGAACAGAACAGAACAGAACGGAATGGAACGGAATGGAATAAAGAATGGAATGGAATGGAATGGAATGGAATGGAATGGAATAGAATAGAATAGAATAGAATAGAATAGAATAGAATAGAGAATAGAATAGAATAGAATAGAAACAAACAGAACAGAACGGAAAAATGGAATGGAATGGAATGGAATAAGATAATGAAATAAGAATAAGAATAAGAAAGAATAAGAATAAGAATAAGAATAAGTAAATAAGAATAAGAATAAGAATAAGAATAAGAATAAGATAAGAATAAGAATAGAGACAGAACAGAAAGAAATAAGAATAAGAGAACAGACAGAACAGAATAAGAATAAGAATAACAGTAAGAGTAAGAGTAAATAGAGTTAAAGCAGGTAAGAGTTAAGAGGAAGAGATAAGAGTAGTAAGAGTAAGAATAGAACAGAACAGAACAGAATAGAATAGATGGAGTGAAATGGAATGGAATGGAATGGAATGGAATAGAACAGAACTAGAACAGAACAGAACAGAATAAGACACAGAAAATATGGAATGGAATAGAATAGAACTAGAATAGAATAGATAGAATTAGAATAGAATAGAAACAGAATAGATGGAGTTGGAATGGAATGGAATAGAATTGGATGGAATGGAATAGAATAGAACAGAACAGAACAAGAACAAGAACAGAATAGAAAATAGAGTATATGGAATGGGAATAGAATGGAATGGAAAATAAGAATGGAATGGCAATAGAATGGAGGGAAAGGAATTAAATAGAAAAAATAGAGTAGATAGGTAGAGTTAGAATTTAGAATAGGAAATAGAATAGAATATTGAATTGAATTCTTTATTGGCCAAGTGTGATTGGCACACAAGGAATTGTGTCCTTGGTGCAAATACTCTCAGTGTCATAAAAGAAAAAGATACACTTCATCAAGAGTCATTCAGGTACAAAACTCAATGATAGTCACAGTCGGTACAAATAAGGCAATCAAATAATCTAGGAAAACAGCCCATATAAATGTCAGAGCATTACAAGCAACCAAGTTACCCAGTCACAAGGTGGGAGGGGATGGTGATAAGGAGTGATGAGAAGATTAATAGTGATAGTAATGCAGACTTAGTTAAATAGCTGACAGTGTTGAGGAAATTATTTGTTTAGCAGAAGTGATGGTGTTCAAGAAAAAAAACTGTCCTTGTTGTCTAGTTGTTCTTGGTGTGCAGGGCTCTGTAGCGTCGTTTTGAGGGAAGAGTTTTTGCCACAAAAATTGGAAAAGTGGAAGAGATTCCGACTGAAGAAGAATGTGATTAGTGAATATTAGAAGTGTAGAAATGAATTAGGCTAACACTGAGCAATTAAAGAGAAGGAACAAACTAAATATTAGATGATATTGGCGAGTTATTTATTCAATAGCTGGAGATAAATAGGAAATTAGAAATTAGAGAATACTTGCGAAAAATAGTAAAACATGTTTGAAAAGAATTAAAGATTTAAGCGGGGAATGTTATTAAGAATTAGATATGACTATGTATATTAGCATTAAGTAAGTAAGGGATGTGTTAATACCAAAGCAATGAGTATGTATAAACTGTAACTTTATCGCCACAAGATATTTGTAACCAGATAACCACACTGTTCAAATGGAAGAACGGATTGTTGGTATTAAAATAAAATAAAAGAATTACCAAAAAACAAAAGAAAAGGTTTCCTGCAGATCCTGAGGTGTCATTTCATTGATTCAGGGATTGTTCCCCTACAACCCCTGCAGGCATCACCCACCACACCCCAAGACCCAGAGGGGGAAAGCAGAGCAAAGTGCAGACGATTAGCCAGTGAAATGACTTGCTCTCCAAAGAAGAAATTAAGGACAAGCCGTTGGGCTGAAAGGATAAAGACTCTTGGTTCATGACTAGAATAACCTCCAACGGGTCGCCTTCTAACTCCTATATTCTGTGTTGGGAGAGTCTGAAACACACCATCCCCTGTTGTAGCCGGCCAGGCACCCCAATGGCGTCTCAGACCAGCACTCCAGCACCAGCTACCTCAACAGTCCCTTGCCCCGCTTTGACAGCTGAGACCGATTGACATCCTCAGAGTGAACTGAGAATAGTCCAGAGACTGAGTTACCTGTTCACTTTATCTTGAAGACACTTGCGTGTGTTCATTTTTGCTTTTTTAATTAAAGTCATACAGTTTACTTAAGACAGTTCATTAATAAAGCTTATCTTTGCTTCACACAACTTGCTTAATTTTAGTTTACTTAATGAATGTGCTTGAAAACCTTTAAAAAATGGTTAAGCCTTTGCAAGCTTTGTGGGATGGAAGATAGTTGTGGGATAGGTAAGGATAGCTTGGATTGACAAACCTCCAGTATGCAAAGCATTAGTGATGTATGGTCCACCCTCCCAGGCTAGCACATATGCCCTTTTTTATCAATTAAACAATTTATCATTGATCAAGCACATTTCCCAAAATAAACAAAGCTCTTTTATTGAAAATGGGGCCCCCCTATTCATTGAAGACAGCCAACATACATGGCACCAATCCTCATCAGTGTTGTAACAGCGCTCAAGGAAGCATCCATAATAAGCATCATCATTCCTGGTCTTGCCAACTCCACTGCTCCAGCTGGGAAAGTCTGCACCAGTGTTTCAGGAGGCTGCGACTGCTTCTTCCCTTCACATGAAGCTCTGTTGAGGGCCTTGCTACATCCACAAGTGTCTATTCAGGTTTCGTCCATTCCCTTGTACGGTCCACAAAGCCTCTTCTGCAACACTGAGAGCGGTGCGCATGAGATTGTGCCAGGATGCAGCAAGCTTCCCAAGATGCTCCTCCCACCAGTCGTGGGTGATGCTGCATGGTGGTGAGAAGTACCTGAACCTTGTGCCAGGATGCCAAAGGCGTTCACCACCCGTCTGCCCTGGACAGGCCTGTAGTTGAAGATCCTCTCTTCACGGTGAGGTATTGAAGTGTGGGCTTCAATGACGTAGGTCTGCAGGGAGAAGTTCATCACCACGAGAAGCTAGGCACATTCTTGTGGTGTCACTGGTAGCGGGTCTGGATCTGGAAAACCCATGATGAGGTTGCGTTCAGCCATTCCTTGAGGTCCCACTGGCGTGTATACCTGGTCTATCTGAAGCTGACCCGTTGCTGAAGCATTCGATATACATGAAACTTGTAGCTCAGCATCAACCATGGCAAAGAGGATGATACTGAAGAAACCCTTTAGTTGTAATAAAGAGGACCCTATGTTGGCTGGAGCTTTGCGCGGCCACCTGCTTCCGTCTATGCTTTCCAACGGATGTGGGAAAGTTCCACCTTCTGATAACCACTGTTCTGAACTTGCCTCCAGCCTTCTTCAGTGGCTGGGACACTGGAGAGCTCCTCCACATATGCTTCGATGATAGCCTGCACCACTTCTCTGACCACTTTGCTGATTGTTGTGTGGCACCCTCCAGGATATACTGCATGTTTCTGTAAGTGGTTCCAGAGGCCAGGTGCCGCAGAGTCAGTGCCACCTTTCAGTCCAAGTCCCAGGTTGGACAGAAGTGTGTGCTTGGCTTGGTCAACCTGGGTTCTCAAGACCCGCTTCTACAATTTCGTCAAGCATTGGTGGTGCACCTCATGAATTGCTGGAATGCACGAGGGTCTTCATTCCTCAGCTCCACCATCAGCTGTTCAAAACAGGCCAAAACTCCACTCTTCTCCCGATCAATCGTCGGACCCACACAGCTTTGAGCGGTCTCTTCTCCTGTGCAGAAAAGGTGAAACAGTCTGTAAGAGGGCTTGGTCTGGGTGTGAATGATGCAGCAACCATCAGGAGTGTTTGATGATCCATGCGTGGGGATCAATGGCATGAATGTGAAGACAAGACCAAGGGTAGAAGCAAGGTGCTGTTACACCACGGCTGCCTGGACTGATCAGTGAGATGCGCGCGAGTGATGTTCCTCCCCCTTTTTATAGGAAATATACTTGGTTTTCCGCTCAGGTGTCTTTCCACATACTCTAGGCATTACTCCAGACATCCTAAATATCCGAGCATACATCCCACTACAAAACGTTTTGTCTGTTTTGTTATATCCTTTTTTATATACGGATGTCATCCTCATTACATTCCTTTCTAGTCTGTTGCTACTAACGCTGTGTGGACGTTCCGTGTATCTTTCGCTTCCTCCCTACTTTCCATTCTCACAGCGGATTGAGTGCGAGGGATGTCCAGAGGATGCCGAGAGCGATACATTACGACTCGGTCGCGGACATTTATATCTTGGCTCATTCCCATCCTACGGACATACGGTGACAACGAAAGAAACGTTTGTGCCCTATTGTCGCGGATGTACATCGTAACTGGCGCAAAAGTTCATCCGCCTTTCTCAAAAAAAAAAAAGTTTTGTGCAGCTCAAACTTGCTTGTTGCGGATGAAATCTCAGTGGACGGATGCTCGACGGATAGAGCGTATGAAACACGTATGCAGTGAGTACACAACGGATGCATCACGTTTTCCAACGGATGGCAAGCTTTTTTGTCCGTTTTATATCCTCTGCATCCGTTGGTGCAGTGGGACATGGGCTTTAGCTGGGAAGACCTGATGCTGCCATCTGCCCATATAGGTTGGGATTCCTTAGTGCTGGTGACCTTAAAAGTCAGCTGCACTCTGGAGTCTTCTCTGTCAAGGGAGCTAGTCCAAGAATGGCTAGTTGATTTGACCTGCCATTTTGTTAGCTCTGGAGCTGGAAAATTCAGACATCATTAAATTATGTTTACTTATTGATTATCCTGATGTGTTAATGTTTGCCAATCCCCAGATGAGCCTACACAAATGCAATGCAATGTATAGGAAACAAGTTTGTTTCAATGAAGTTTTCTGTGCACTTGAGCCTTTATATAAATAAATAAGAAATGTGATCTTTGTATTTTAAAGTCAAACAAGCAACCGAAATAGGAACTGTACTAATTCTCTTTTAAATGAAGAAACTGATGCTACTCACCCAAAGCCTTATAGGTTGAATAACAGTGTCCTTGGGGTCATCTATTTTTGTTTGCAGCAATTATGCAAATTCAAAATAATATAAAAGTGTATGTTAAATATATTGATGGAAGTACAGGTAGTCCTTGACTTACAGCAGTTTGTTTAGTGACTGTTCAAAGTTACAGTGTTACTGAAAAATGTGACTTACGACCATTTGTCATACTTATGATCTTTGCAGCATCCTCATGATCATGTGATCAAAATTCAGATGCTTGGCAACTGGTTCATACTTTTGACCTTTGCTGTGTCTCAGGGTCATGTGATCACCTTTTGTGACCTTCTGACAAGCAAAGTCAATGGGAAAACCAGGTTTACTTAACCTTGTTACTAATCTATGAACTTTAGCAATTCGCTTAACAACTGCAGCAAGATAAGTTGTAAAATGAGCCAAAATTCACTTTACAAATGTTTCACTTAACAAAATAAATTTTGGACTCAATTGTAGTTGTAAGTTGAGGATTACCTGTACCAGTTTAAAGAGGGAAGACCAGACAGTCACAGAGTTAAATAACGCTGAAATTAACTTCATCTTTATTTTTGGCCAGTTGTCCTGCTCTAAACTAAGCTTTAAAAACAAAACTAGAGGGTCTTTAGAGACAGATGAGGGTGAGCTAGTGAAAATTTTATACAGAAAGATAGAGTTTGTAGGGATTGAGAAACTACTTATTTCAGATTGAGTTTTACACCAGATTTTAATCTGGATTGTACTTCTAAGGGGACAAATACTGAGTTCTAGGTTCAACATTAACTGGAAAGTCTAATATAGCAGTGAAAGTTGAGAATGTTTTTTACCAGCTTAGATAGATTTTAGTTGTGCATGCTTTGTAGTCCAGCCTTCTCCAACCTGGAGTGCTTTTGATAAATTTGAACTGCTGCACCTCAAATTCTTTGTTGAAAAAACTAGAATCTGAGTGTTTTAGGAATTGCTTCAGTAACTCTGAAAAGATTATCAACTTGAGTAGGAGGCTGCTCTGAGTTGTCATGCTATAATTTGCAGTAGGTAGGCCTATCCCATTCAGAAATTACAAATGGTACAAATGTTACTTGCTAATGCATGCAACCGCATTGTGTCACATTATATCACTTTCAGATTGTGCGCAACCACTCTCCAGCCCACATTAAATTGCCTATATTTGTAAAGAGAGAAGCAGTTTGAGTTGAAAAATCAGTCGACCAATCTGCATGATAAATAGTTGACACTGTGGAGCCCTGCTTTTGTAGCTCATTATTTGTTTCACCAGATTGAACAAGGCAAGGGAGTGCTATTTCTCAGTTGTGACTTGTTTGTGACATTGTTTTCCATGGGATATTTGTTAGGCTGTATCTCTCTAGTCCTCTTAAAGCTTACAGGACTACCTTAGCCTGTAATTGAAACTGAATTCGGTCAAGGGCACTGCATACATGACCCAGACTCATTGGAATTGGGAATGGGTGGGGAGGTTATTGTATAATTGATTTTCTTATTATTGTCTTGTTATATTTTTGTAAATTTTATTATCTGAGAAGATTTATTCTAATAGGTGGCCATATACTGTAGATCCTAATAAAAATGTAAACAAGCATGGCAACTATAGCCTTGTTGCCTAGTTTATTTAGCATTTATTTAATAGTTCTGAATTTGCCAGATTGGTTCTGAAACCACCATTGTTGATATGTTCACAGCAAGCGGCTTCTTTGCGACGTGGTAATTGTTGCTGAAGACATTGAAATCGAAGCCCACCGTATTGTCCTAGCAGCTTGCAGTCCATATTTCTGTGCAATGTTTACAGGTAACTTTATTTTCCAAACAAATAACTATTCTTATTTCGGGAAGAGTAAAGAGAGAATGTTACTTGGTGGTGTTACATGAGATGCTGTTATATGGATGAGGGATGTTAAAGTCAAGGTACTATGGCCTTTATTAAGAAGTGTTTTATCAGAAGAAGGAAAAAGGAGCACTAAGTATATCACTTACAGTATAAGCCAATATTCCTCATTGTTAGTGAATGTCTTATGGCTATGGAGCTTCACATTGTGGATTTGATTGTGGACATTGTGGAAGTTAAAATTAATATACTCTTAGTTTAGGGTTTTTTTGTTTTTGTTTTTTGCATAAAGGCTGCCATTGGACTGGCTTTGATGGTAGAGCATAGATGTTAAAACCTTTTGCCTTGCCTGGGCCGCATTGACTGAAGTCAAATATATGCAGGTGGTCCTGGACTTACAACAGTTTGTTTAGTGACTGTTCAAAATTACGATGGCACTGAAAAAAGTGACTTATGACTGTTTTTCACACTTTGCATCCTCCCCATGATCATGTGATTAAAATTCAGATGCTTGGCAACTGGCTCATATTTATGTTTGTTGCAGTGTCCTGGAGTCCCTTTTTGTGACCTTCTGACAAGCAAAGTCAATGGGGAAGCCAGATTCACTTAACCAACCGTGTTACGAACTAATCGACTCCAGTGATCCATTTAACAACTGTGGCAAGAAAGTCGTAAAATGGGGCAAAACTCACTTAACAAATGTTTCACTTAACAACAGAAATCTTGGGTTCAATTGTGGTTGTAAGTCGAGGACTATCTGTAGTTAATGTATATAAATCACATAAAATATTAAAAGTTTACAATCTTTGGATTTTAAAGAGCTGGAGTGGTGTAGCGGTTAGAATGCAGTACTGCAAGTTATTTCTGGTGACTGCCAGAGGCTCAGTTCTTACTGGCTCAAGGTTGACTTAGTTCCATCCTTCCGAGGTGGGTGGGTAAAATGAGGACCAAGATTGTTGGGAACAATATGCTGATTGTGTAAACTGCTTAGAGAAGGCTGTAAAGCATTGTGAAGTGGTATATCAATCTTAAGTGTTGTTGCTATTGCTATCTTGCGAAACTGCATTATTGGATATCTAGGGCTAAGAGTTGGACACCTGTGATAGAGGGTAAGACTTATTTGAGCATCAAGGTGATGACTGGAACTCATTGATTTAAAACAAATACAAGCTCCATGAACTTTTGTCTCTCCTTCATTTTTTGCCTTATGTCATCACCTCTTTATGGCAACTGGGGTTATGACATCATCCGAAAAAAGAAAAAAATCATTTGGAGTATAATATCACCCTTGGGGAGAATCCTCTGCAGACTATAATTCACTAAGTATCTTACTTGTGTTACTATGTGCCATCAGCATTTCTTTTACAATTAATAATGAGCTCTTTTGGCTTTTTGATCACAGTCATTAAAAACCCATGGTTTATTTTTGGTTGAGCAAATTACATGGAAGAGTGCATGCATGTGTATGACATTTGATACTGGTAGATACAGTCTAGATTTTTAAAACATTTTCCTTGTATGAAGTGATCTTTAAAACATTTAAGTATTCTTTAATGGCTGTAGCATTGCTATTGTACAGTCTGATTTGGTTGCCTGCAAAGTGCTAAAAAAGAAACCAATCTCCATTTCTTTGTTGTTCATAGTACACGAATACACAAATGTTAATTGATCTACTGCTAATTCAATGCTCTTGTTCATTTTATCAGCAACTCTTTAAAGCAGGTGTGCCTTTCCCCTCCCTACCATGTATATTCCCCATTGCCTTTTTCTCAAATCTACTGTGTATCATCCTTTGAAAATAAAAAAACCTCCCCAGATAATTACATTAGATAATAAATTACCAATTTTCAGTTGTTTTTTTCCAGATCAGGCAATGTTGGCTGGATGTTGCCACACATTACAAGTGACATTAGCCATGGAATACAACAGTGAACAACAGGGATAGTTTCTGTGCTGAAATACTTTGCTATGATAATGCAAAGTGCTCCATGATTCAACTATATGGGCAAATATTTTACTACTTGGTGAAGAGCTAAGGATTTGCTATATATCTCAATGTGTGACAGGAAAAGAATAAAGTTCACACTTCATATATTAGTGATTTAGTAGAATATTTACTGAGGAAATTCATTGCCAATAATAGGTTGGAATTATGTTGTCCTCCATGGTTAAAACTTACTAGTGATAAATCCAAAGGAATTATCTACAGCCTGGAATGCAGGGATTTTGTCTTATTCATGGCATTTAGCCTCATTTTGAGTAATGGACAAAATCGCTTTTTGTGTAGGAGAGGCAAGAAAATATTTTCCTCCTTCCTAGGAACATCAAGCAAGAAAATATATTTGGGGGAAAAAGGAAAACATTTGGGTAATGGATAAGTGTACTGACCTCTTTTTCAAGTCAATTAAATTTGAGATGAGGGATGTTAATAATAAAACTCTTCATTTATGGACCAGAAATTATAGAATTTAGCAACTTTCATATATAGCGATAAGAATTTATAATGGAAAGATACAGCTTAGATGTTCAGATTTAATTATACAGTACTGTCCTCAGTTTTTTATCCCTAGCTAGTTAAAATCCATTCCCAATCATATACTGAATACATTCCCAAATGCTGTATTTTTGTCTACATTGGATTTACTCAAACTATTTATTCTGAGGTTTGGATGTAAAGGAATACAGAAATTGAAGAACTTTTCACAATGACAATCTCAATCATGTTTTTAATCAGAGGATAAACACAGTTACCTAGTTTTGTAGCAGACCCCCCTCCCCCCCGAATAAAAACTGTGTTGAGGGCATAAAAATTTATCATTTCAGAAAAGAAACAAAAACATGTTAGTTTTGACTTTTTTTTGGTATAAAATTAGGTAGAACACTACAGTTTGTAAGAGATGGAAGGGATTTGGAAGATTGTCTAGTCCTAACCTCTGACCATTCCAGCATACCCAATAGGTTCTTAATAATTGGTTCAAAAAGAGATTTGGTCACTTTCCCAAATGTATTTTTGGCTATTCAAAAGGTTTGTTTTTAAAATAAAAAAACCCTGATGGAACCTAGTGGGAACTCTGCCAGCTCAGACTCTGACTGCCTCTTAAAATAATGTCTAAAATTGCATTTCAGGAGATATGACAGAAAGCAAAGCAAAGAAGATAGAGATCAAAGACGTTGATGGACTAACCCTAAGCAAATTAATTGATTATATCTACACAGCAGAGGTAGAGGTCACAGAAGAGAATGTCCAGGTGAGGGAAGCTGACAAGAATTTCTTGGTTACTCTCTGGTTTTGGCAGCTCCTTGATGCTCCCTGCCTTCAAATTATTTTTGAATCATCTGTAGAATACCTTCTATTTTATAAGGCTTTTGATTATGATTTTCACCTGATTCTTAATTTTATTATTTAACTAAAATCAACAATGTGTCAATATCTCCTTGAGTATGAAATATGGTAACATAAGAAAACAGGTAAAACTATTTCAAAGTATATAACATTTGAAATATTAAGAAATAGAGCCATTTTAAACTTCCATATTCAATATTAGTATGCAAAATAACAGGAAGCTTAGAGGTAATATATTTTCAATCTTACTGATATAAGTAAAATGCAGAGATCAAAGTGGAACAAGCAACATTTATCAACAGTCGGGTTGAAGTGAGGATCCTTGGTGAGCTCTGAGTTTGGTTGTTTTCTTGCAGGTGTTTCTTTACTTGAAATAAGTAACATCATCAGAGAGTAGCAAGGACACCTCAAGCAGTATTTAAAGAATACCTGAGGCCTCTTTGCTAACTTGTGAAAAAATCTCTTTCAGCCAATGCTGTTTCCCATATTGTTCAAAATCATTGATCTGAATATATGTGTATTTTAGTTCTGTAAAATTTTACATAAGAAAATATTTTGTGTAAATTATTGGAAACTGAGGTTAATAAACTATCACAGAATTTATTACCAAAGAGGCTTTTAAAATATTTTGATTCTTCTCATTATTTTGTTGCTATTATTGCATTTTACTGTATTATATTGTACACATCTCAGTCAGAAGATCCACTAATTTCAGGACAATTTATCCAAAGTAGAGAAAAAAAATACTGCTTTTCTTATGTAAGCTGCTTTGGAAAGTTTTCATTTTTAATACTGGGCAGAAAAAATAGCAAACTGCAGAATACATTTTAGGTTGAAATTTAGAATGAATCATTGTCATTTTATTTATTATAATGTGTACATGAATGTACACATACAAAGTTTGTATTGTCTTTTGAAATTGAGTATCACTGAAGAGATTAAAAATACAGAATGCACTACATTTGACATGACATTGAAAATATAATAGCTTTGTCTAGTTTGGTGTTTAAGATTTCAGTTCAGGCAGCGTTTAATAAGGAGGATGAAGCGAAAGATTTGAAATGAAATTTACAGTCCACTACAGTGTGATTGTGGACACCCAAAATTTAGCGTTCAGTTCATATTATCTGGCTTTGTACATTCCACCACGTGGTGCTATATTCTAGTTGAGATCATTTCAAAACCCTCTCCAGGTATTATAAAATAGGAATTATGGCCAGGAGCATGATAAGAAGTCATCTCCATCTGTTCCTGCTCCCTTGAATTGGCAGGGAAAGTCTGTAACTGTGACTGTGTCTGTCTTCTCGGAGAAATTATTCACCAGAGAATCAGCAACTCGCAGCTTAGGATTTCCAGTTCCAATTTTCAGAAGACAATGAACAAGAGATGAAACACCTTTAAACCTTTCCTCTCAGTTTGAGGAGATTGGTGAAGGGGTTTCTAAAGGATAGAGTCTGGGGAGTCCAGTTTGCCAACAAATTTTGAACGTGCTGGCTTTTCTTCTATGATACTCCAATAATTTAACCATTGAAATGCAACATGGATGTGGATGCTCCCCTTCTTGGGAAGCGTGCTGTTAATTGTATTTACATTTTGTCCTTCATCATTTGAGAATATTAAAACCTTTTAAAACTGATGTTAGCTGAAAAAAACCCCAATTATTATTAGTTTCTATTAACCAATTATTCTTTCATTTCTCTTTACTAATCTATTCGAAGGATCAGGGTGTATTGAGGCCTAGAGACTGATAGTTTAATTTTATTGATGCCTGTTGGGGTTAGTGCTCTCTAAAATAGTTACTGATTTGTAATATTCCCGTGTGATCCAGCTGGGTTGGATTGTTCTTGCTGGAATAAGAGAATGAATGCACCCCAGGGTATACTGCAGTTTTATTGTTCTGTTTGGCTGAAGTATGTTAAAGAAGTAGAGAAATATACTGTTGTTTTTTTCTTGCTCGGGTGTATTATGGTATGGTTAGTTTTTAATACTTTTAAAAATCATGTTTTAATCTTGTTTGTTTTGGAGGAGCCAATGTGGGACTTCAATTGCTAATTCTTTGTTGCCTTTTTTTTTTTTTTCAATNTTTTTTTTTTTTTTTCAAATTTCAGGTTTTACTGCCAGCTGCCAGCTTGTTACAGCTGATGGATGTTCGACAGAACTGTTGTGACTTTCTTCAGTCTCAGCTCCACCCCACAAATTGCCTTGGAATTCGCGCCTTTGCAGATGTGCACACCTGCACAGAATTATTGCAACAAGCCAATGCCTATGCAGGTGATTGTAACAGCCCTCAGATGTTCCTGGCTTTAAAATGTAAAAATATTGATGTCTTGAATACTAATACACAAAATCATGGCGATCCTCTTGTGTAATAAGAGGACTTTTTACAAACATAAAATGCTAATTCTTACTGGTGAAATTCAACTGATGATCTAAATCCCTCAAGTAGAGAAAGGCAACATGGCATCTCCTACCTATTTCATGAAGAATTTTCATAATTCTTGAATAATGATCATGTTGGGTGAAGTATATCAAAGTTGTAGTTTGGAGGTCCATATGTTTCATATCCTTAACCTAGAACAGCCATTCCAACCTAGATGCCCTTCACAAGTTGGACTTAAGCTCTCCAAATTCTTTAGCCAGCATGCTGAAATGTCTGGAGGGACAAACATTGGAAAAAGCTGCCATTAAGTCAAGGAACATTTTATCTTTTGAACAGGAAGGTGGTGGTGATAACAGAAGTACACCATAGGATTCTATATAGCCGTAATTCTGTTTCTATTCTCTTTGTCCAAATAAAGTGGACTTGGCTGGTAAATAAAGAATTTTCAGTGTGAATCAAATTAATTTGCAAATCCAGATACAAATCTTTTTCAGTATAATTTAATTGATGAAATGCAGTGGGCATGTGCTAAGGAGACAGATGCTTTGATATAGACCAGAGGTCTCCAAACATAGCTGGCTGGAGAATTCTGGGAGTTGAAGTCCACAAGTCCTAAAATTGCAAAGTTGCGGACCCCGATATAGACAGACAATTTTCATATTCCAGGATCTCTTGAAGAGTGACTAAAAGGAGAATTTTGAAACATGACAGATAGGTCTAGGCAAACATAAGTGCATTCTCTGATAAGTGTAGAAAAGAAAAGGCAAATTCCAGACTTAGAGGCATTAGGATAATTATTAGCATAATTTGTTATCTGTACTTTTGTATTGACATAGTCACTAAACAAAGGAGATCTAAAGGATTTACATATCTGCAACGTTGATCTTGTATTTTCTGTCTTTACTTAAGTGCAGACGACCTTTTTCACATGTATAAAATACATTTTTGTAAGGTCTTGTTACTGATGTAATGAAGTGAGAACAGAATCCCGATTGCTAAGTAGTTCAACCAATGCACCAATTCATAATTTATCTTTGGTGATACTTGCACTTAGAGCATGCATACAAGTTTTCATCAAATCTTGGCTAATTTGAGAGCTGGGAAAGATATAACCAAAGTCAGTTCAATATGATAATGGGGCTAGAGCAGCAGTTTTATTTAAAAAAAGCTACAGGGTTTAGATTTGTTAACTTGCAGTAAAGGCAGTTAAGAGGAGAATGCTAAAGTGGTGTTTTCAACTTGCACAAATCCAGATCTTGTGGACTTTATCTCCCAGAATTCTGTATCCAGCAAGGTCATTGCTGAGAATTTTGGGAGTTGTTTACATATCTGGACTATAGCTAGGCTGAAAAATGCTATCTTTGAGGATAGTAGGTATTTATTATCCAAGATAGTGGATAGAAAAATGGTGCATTGTATAGACCTGTGAGTAGGGAGAGGGTTTTTTTCATTTGTTTCTTACAATGTCAAAATTGGGAGCCATTCAATATAGTGAGATTCAACCAAATATGGAGAGATTTAGGACCTGTAAAGAAAACACTTGCTTAATAGCACTAGCATTAGCACTTAGACTTACATACCACTTCACAGTGCTTCATAGCCCTCTCTAAGCAGTTTACAGTGTCAGCATATTGCCCCCAACAATCTGGGTCCTCATTTTATCAAACTTGGAAGGATGAGTCAACCTTGAGCTGATCAGAATCGAACTGGTGGTGGTGGTGGGAATGCAGAGTCAGACTGCAATACTGCACTCCTAACTACTGCACCACCATGGCTCCTTCATCCTTTGAATTGGTGATGGTAGCTATCAGTTTGGGTAGCTGTACAGGTAGTCCTTGACTTACAACCGTAATTGAGGCCAGGATTTCTGTTATTAAGCCAGGGAGTTGTTAAGTGAGTAGTGCCCAATTTTATGACCTCTTTTTTTTGCCATACTTGTTAAGCAAATCACTGTAATTAAGTGAACCAAATTTCCCAGTTGACTTTATTTGTTGGCAACTGGTTTGGGAAGGTTGCAGATGATCACACACAGCAGCATCCTGGGATGCTGCACGTGTTGTAAATATATACCAATTGCCAAGTGCTTGAATGTTGATCATGTGATTGTGGTGCGGATGGGGTATCGGTTGTCAAAGTAAGAACTTGTTGTAAGTCTTTTACAGTGCCGCTGTAACTTTGAACGATCACTAAATGAACGGTTGTAAGTTGAGAGGCTGCCTGTAAAAGATTCCAGGGAAATTATGGATTGTCATTGTCAATAAAGATGTTTGTTACAACAGACCTGCCTTGAAAATCAAGCCGCTAAGTTTAATATTTTTATTGCGTTTTAAAATATTGTAAAATATGTGGGGGAGAAGAAGTGAGGAAAGAAGGAAAAAAAGAAAGAAAAAAGAAACATTAACTTCTGACTCTCGCTGTTACAGTAAAATAAGGCACTAATATGAAATCACAATTTTTTTTTGCTTTTTTTATCATAATATGAACAAGCCATTTCTGTAAAGGTCTATCAATCTCCTTGGTAGAACCCAAAATCAAAGTTTCATACGTTTCCACATCAAGCACAAAGTTCAGAAGTGGTCTCCATGTTAAAACAAAAGTACTTATGTTCTTTTCTTTAATCAAAGTAGTCAGTTTTGCCATTTCAGCTTACTCCATCAAAATCCGTGGCTAAATGAAGCCTGTTGCTGACTTTGTCCACATTTCTGAACTTCTTGAATGTAGGGTGTTTAGAGCTTTGCTTACTTTCTTATATCTGGGACAAATAATTAGCTTTAAATGTTTGATTTCTAAAACCATTTAATCTTTAACCAGACCAGCACTGAACAACGTTTAATTTAAATCTGGTTTAATTGCAAGAACCGCTCTTGAGGTTTTGTTGCCCTTCATGAAGAACATATTACTTTAACATCCCCCTATGAAATGTTAATGAAAATATTCCAGAAATGTATTTAAGATTCCTTTGGCTATACATTAACTGTGTACAGTGAAATAATTTGCATTTTAAAGCAGCAGAAAGCAACCTATGAGCTCATTGAAAACCTTTGAGAAATGCCTAAAGCTGATAACTTGTGTTATGATTGTGATTTATTTGATTTTGCTTTAGTGTGCTGTATGGTCTACAGTTTAGTTACCACTAGAGTATAAATGTTTGTCTTCATGCAATTTTAAATATTTCTTCAGAACACTATTCTCATTTTAAAAATGGTTTCTGTAATAAGATACTGAATAACTGTGATCGTTCATTATAATTATTAAAGTTGAGTTGAGATATTTGTTCTCAAGAGCCCCCTGCTGGTGAACCGAAGTATTTTACAGAGCCACTTTAAAGAAATATTTGGAACTGATATTATAAATGAAAAGTAGTATCTGTATTGCAGATATTCTCTCCCTCTCTCTCTCTCTCTGTCTATTATGGAGTACTTGTCTCAAGAGAAATTCAGTTTCTTTGTGCAGTTTTCTATACTAGTACCAGAAGCTGTCATTCTTGAGCCTGACCTCAGAAAACATCATTATCAATGTAGAGTTATTATTTTATATGTGTAAACAGTCTTTACAATTATAGTTTTTACAAGCTTTTTCCAACCAAGCTCTTCCTAGATCTTTTGGACTACAGTTGTATCACCTACAGTCAATGTAACAGGTTGTACATTGGTTGATAGATACTTCCTGCAAGGTTTCAGTTAAATGTTTCTTCTTGTTATCTGTACATGATTGAACATGAAACTCCTTGCATGTCAAGTATGCTCTAAGTCAGTGGACCCCAACCTTTTGGGCAGGGACTGGTTCTATGGAGAGAGGTTTTGCCAAGGACTGGAGGGGACGTGGTTTCATGTGCTGCCGAAATCCTGTGGATGGGGCTTTGCTTGTTTGCATGGCCCGGTTTCTGGTATGTCATGGCCCAGTGATGGTCCACGGACCAGAGGTTGGGGACCCCTGTTCTAAGCTGTGGCTCTTCTCAGTATGTGTACGAAATTCAAAGTTTCACACACTTATAGCAGCAGGTTATACATTTCCTGTTGTGACAGTGGAGCTCATTTTCTTTAATGGTGTCACCCTTGAACACCAGTCACTCTGGTTTTTTTTCTTCATACGCTGTAATCCCATTGTTGTTCAAGCTATTATTGCTAGTCCTTCGTGTTGAACGAAAACTTGGATTTTCATTATCTTCCTTTTCTTAATTTCCAATTCTTTGGAACAGAACAGCATTTTCCTGAAGTGATGCTTGGTGAAGAATTTCTTAGCCTAAGCTTGGACCAGGTTTGCAGCTTGATATCAAGTGACAAGCTCACGGTGTCATCAGAGGAAAAGGTATTCTTGATTTGTGTCTTCTGTAATATGGAAATAGAGCCTGACTGTGTAGACAGAGGAGAAAAAGAAAGATCTGAGCATTCAGAGAAATGACAGCTTTCGCTAGCTGTCATATGGATATGAACATAAATGTTCTTCTTTGAGAAGAGCCTCCCCTGAAGTTTCCAAAGCACAGATATGCTGCCATAAATAGGGAGTGATGTTTTTTTTAAGTATTTGGATCTCAAGTTAATTAAGGTTTTAAAGATTGGCACATTTATGTGAAGAAGCGTCTGCAAATGATCCTGTCCAGAAATAAAAGAGAAATGGAATAAACTCTAGCAGGCTTTGAAAGTCTCTAACTTAAAAAAAATCCAGTGTGCCTAAAGGTAGAAGACTTCTATGATCAGGAAAGGAATATACCAAAATGGCCACTAATGAAGCTGAAAAAATTAGAAGGCATACAGATCAAGGCTCACAATTTAAAACATTGCTAAATGAGTATTTGATTAACCTTTTGTAGAAAGTATAACAAGCTGGATGGAATGCAATTAGTGTCACTTGCAATTTAATGTCCCATTTCTAATTTACACTGGCTGAAGGATTCGGTTTTTTTAAGTGGCACAAGAGTACAAATGTGCGCAAGAGCATCAGCACCTTTAATCTGGACATCTCACTGGCGAGTTCTTCCTATCGCACATTCATTAAATGAAGCTTCTTTTTTCATTAACATTCTTTCTGATGCTGTCAGATGATATTTAGGTCTCCAGCTTGGAGGTTCCTTTTCAGGTATAACTCCCTGTATTGAAAGAAATTTGCAGTTGCTGGTGATTGGATGTTTTCAACACAAACCAAGATTTGATATGTACAATTGTTATAGATATTTGATTATATTTGTGAACTAGACTATTTGATTTTCTTTCTCTAACTCATCTGTTCTAAACTAAAAAGTAGAATTTCTAATGGCTGGTATACATCTTTGTTCATTTAATAGAACTCTGTGATTTTTCCATGCTCCTTTTGTATTGCCTGCTGTCACATACTGTATACTCTAGTATCCTCTTCCCTATTGTTTTTTTTTTTTATAAAGAATTTTATTAATTTTTAACAAACAAACATATATAAAGAATTTTATTTAATTTTTTAACAAACAAACATATACAAAACAAAACACAAAAACATAAAAAACATAAAATATCTTTTTGGACGGCAGTTTGATGCCCCGAGTTACATCTTTTTGTACAGACATAAATTCAAAGTTCGGCTTACTTTTATATAGCATTCCATTTCTTATTCACTATTTTACATTTCTTATATAGCTTCTTCCCTTCTTTCACTCTCTTAATTCTGTTATATTTATTTCATCTCAATTTTAAATCATTATACTATTATCCTTTGTTGTCCTATTCAGCTGTCTATTATCTTTTCTCATTTAACAACAAAATTTCTTCTGTTAATGACCCGATTGGAGTATAAATGCCTGATCATACTTTATCCTTTTCCCCAGTTTTAAGCTTAACATAAACACATAATTTTCTTCAGATTCTGCGTAGTACATTCTAAAGATAGGACTCAATATTTTAAAACAAGGAAAAAAAAAATTTTTTTTTTTAAAATTATAATATAATTAAAACAACAATCCATACAAATTAAAATTATATCGTTAAAATTAGTATTCATTTCAAGTTTCTTAAACATTTTACACAATCCTTTCTAAATAAAATATCATTGCTTTCTATGGAACAATTATAGATTTTTGCTTTAGTTACTTCCCCCTATTTCACTTATGTTTTAAAATATTATTACAATGACAATGTTCCCATTTTTTCTTTAATTCCAATTCTCTCATATTTGATTCATTTATTTTATTTTAAAAAAAGAAATTTCGCTAAGTTACATTAAATATTTTGTCCCATTTTATTAATCATATTTATTCCAATTTTTGTAACATTATTTCAAATACAAATACAAACAACCACAATCTTATGTACCTTTGCAGATCTCTTTCAATTGTATGTTTACCCATTATCTCTGTAATTAATTCTGTTTTCTTTACATCCTTGTTTCAAACCTTTGTTAGCTTCTCTTCCCTTCGTTTCCTCCTTGCTTTCTCACTCTAACCCTTTTTACCCCTTGGTCTCTTAATTGTCCCACCCTCTTGTGTATTTTTCTTTTCTGTTGCTTTTCTGATGTGTGACCCACTTTTCACCTTGTTTTCCCCTTTTTTGGTCTTCCCTTTCTTTTCCTCCCTTGTTTCTCCAACTCTACCCTTTTTACCCCCTTGTCTCTTAATCTCCACCCTCTTGTGTATTTTTCTTTCTGTTGCTTTCTGATGTTGTGTCCACTTTTCACCTTTATTTTCCCTTTTTTGCGTTTGTTTTTTTTAGTCTTAAATTCTCCATTCTGCTTTCTCTCCTTTCCCCTTTCTTCCCCAAAATAAAGTTGCTGTCATTAGGGATTGGTTCTTCTTCATCCAATCTTCTTGTTCTGTAGTTTCTCATATGTAAAATTGCCATTTTTCTAATAAACGAAAGATTAGAGCCAAAAGAATCCTTTCCCTTTTCTTGTTTCGCTTTTCATATTTTATAAATTTCCATTTTCAGTTCATCCATAAAGTAATGCCATTGTAAAAAAAAAAAAAATTGTTTAAACGACCCAAATGATTTTAGTCATTCAAATAAGAAATTTCCAAAAAATCTCAAAGTCCACCAAACATCCAAAAACACACAGTCTATTTCATTTAACACCTTCTTCTTTTTTTCACTTTTTTTTCTTCATTTAATGCTTCAAAAAAACTTCAAATCTTTTTTGACCTTCAATCCATCTGATAGAATAGCCAATTATGATCCAAAATAGAAAAAATCCAATAGTAAAGAGGCCCAAACCAAAGAAGAAAAAGGATTAAAATAAAAAAGCAAAAATAAAAATATTTACTAGAGTTAATATACAAAAAAGGCTGGCGAGATTAGAAGATTTCACAAGTATATATGGACTGCCACACTGCCCACTTTATTTATTTATCCAGGCTCTTATTATGACTCTCTTTCTCCAGCAGCTTCAAAGCCAAAGCCTCAAGTGTTGAAATATTGATAAGAGTCCAGGAAAAACACCTGTAATAATATTTTTCGTGCTCTCCCTCCAATCTTATCACATTAAAATGTCCTTGAGAAGGGAGTAGTTATAACATTCTCCCATTCAAATAAAGTACTTTCAAGCCTCTTAGTTGCAGTGTTGCAAAATCTCTTAAATACTTTTCCCCCCCCACCAGGAAAGAAGAGTTAATGTATACCAAAACTCAGAGAAAAAAGAAGAAAAAATCAAAGGGGGTCTCTATCCTTAAATGAAAATTAAAAAATCAAAGAAGCATTTGAAAAATATATATAAGGAAAAAATTCAGGTCTGAGTTACCTACAAAATCACATAAAGTCCTCAGAAAAAGAATATAAGAAAAATCCAAGGCCTCAATTTGACATTCACTTTAAAAAACGCCGCTTATAACGATTCCAGTCAAACAAAAATAAAGTTCACAGGTTTCCTTCCTTTGTTCAGGGATATCCTTTCAGATCTCAGCCAATTTACATACCAAAAGCAGTTTCTTCAACCCAGCCGATTACACATTCGCTCCAGCCACTTTTCTTTTCGGAGCTGGTTCCCGGCTCAGCAGCTTGGGAGGCTGCCGTTTCCACGCCAGCAAAAGGCTTCCTCCCGGGATTCAAAAACAGAGATTTGCGATAAATCTCTGGGATCCTGGGGACTGTGCCCTTCACCAAATCCCCGTCTCTACGCGGTACGGTTTAGGTCCGTTTAGGACGACCAAGAATCGCAGCTGTAGCACCGAGACGAAGCTCCGCCTTCTCACCTATTGTTTTTTAGAACACTATAAGTCATGCAAAATACCCAAAACAGGTACATTAAGTACAACTTCCAAGCACATCTTTATTCTAATGATGAAATCAAAATATGAATATGTATTAATTATGATTATTGTTACATTGATTGTCAAGAGTACAACATGTGTACAATGAGATTGGCTGAGCCTCCCTTCATACACAACCCCACCCCCCGCCCACAAACACAACTCACAGTGAGAACAGAAGTCCCTAACCCAGTCCCAATCTTATTATACTATGTGACCTTGTTGCACAACACTCTGGCCTTATGATCCTAATTAGGCCCAAAATTTCCATTGCTAAGCAAGACAGTTGTAAGGTGAGTTTGTTCCACCTTTCTTGCCACAGTTGTTAAGTGAATCACTGCAGTTGTTAAGTTAGTAACATGCTTATTAAGTCAATCTGGCTTTCCCATTGACTTTGCTTGTCAGAAGGTCTCAAACGACGACCACATAATGCTGGAACGCTGCTGCTGTCACACATATAAGCCAGTTGCCAAATGTCCAAATTTTGGTCGCGTGGCCATGGGGCTGCTGCAATAGCCATAAGTGTGAAAAATGGTCACAAGTCACTTCTTCAATGTTGTTGTTAACTACAAATGGTCATTAAACAAATAACTGCTGTAAATCAAGGCCTACTTGTATTGCCCTTGAGGTTTTAAATTAGATTCAGAATGCTAACAGTTATAATGTATACTTATTGCACGTGAAAACAAATTGAAATCTTTCTGAACTGGAAGTGTGCTACACAGTTTGAAATCTAACAATGTGCAAGGTATGGCTTATTTAAATGACTATATTTTCATCCTGTGCACGATCACCTTTTCCCCCCTGGATTTATAAATCTTATATCACTATCCTTTCTTTTAAAAAGTGCTTAACTCGTTTCTGCAGACTTAATGCTACATAATTTATGAAATCACTGCTTCCAAATTTGGGTTCTGTAATGCCAAATTAGGTCCCTTTTAGGCAAAACAACTTTTGCTGTTTGCAGGTCTTCGAAGCTGTCATTTCGTGGATAAATTATGACAAAGAATCTCGCTTAGAACACATGGCAAAACTGATGGAGCATGTTCGTCTTCCTCTCTTGCCCAGAGACTATCTTGTACAGGTTAGTAGTCATCAGATCTTTGCACAATTAAAAATATTACAACTCCAGGTGCTTCTTTATGACTTGACATCCATTCATCTATCTCCCTTAGGAATCATAATCTCTGTAGCTTTCCAATGCTTTTTTCACACAAAGGCTTGGTTGGATAGAACAGGGATTTCATTTATCTACAATAAATGGTGCAAGAAAGGCTGCCATTTGGTATTCTAACAATACACAAATTTGGAATTTTTAAAACCAACTTCATGTAGTATAGGGTTTTTTTAGTGGTGTAATCACTGAGAGATCATTTAGGGCAGGGGTGTCAAAATGGATTTCTTGATGGGCTGGATTAGCATTGTAGTTTTCCTCCACGGGCCAGCCTGGGATGCGGGGAGGAGACGGACTAGCCAGCCTCCAGTACCACCCTGCTGGCCACAGCGGTGCATGGGGGGCTGTGGGTGGCCCCTGTGTGCTCCGTTTTTGGCCTGGACAGCCTCTGCAGCACCCTGCGAGTCAAAATGGCACAGGGGGCAGTGGGTGGCCCCTGCATGCTCCATTTTCGCTAGCAGAGGCACTGCTGGTCAGTCCTTTGCTATTTCCAAGCTGGTCCTGCGGGCCACATCTAAACAGCCCATGGGCCGAATCTGACCCGCGGGCCTTGAGTTTGACAGCCCTGATTTAAGGTAAATATGGTTAAGGTAAGGTAAGATTTTAGGTAAGATATGCTGATAATTATTTCTACATCTCCACCTCTGGTTGAAGATTAGAGGTTATCAAGATTCAGTTCTAGCAAGCTGAAGTAGCTGTGGACTTAGAACTTAAGCATTGAATAAGGTTGTGCTCCCATTCAAAACTCATCCATAATCTGGCAGGTCCTCTTGGATTCATGGCTCTTTCTTCAAGAGCAGATGGAGTCCATAACATAACTCCATCTTATGAATCAATTGTAACCATTTGTGGATTGAGATAGTTTGAGGACTCTTTCGCCATTTGACATTGGGACTATCATAATTTGATTTAGATGCACCAGGCTAGAAAGTAGGAGATGGTAAATTCTAGTCCTACCTTGATCATGAAAGACAGCTTTGGGCCAGTCACACACACTCAGCCTAGCTCACCTGACAGAGATGGTTGTTGTGGGGAAAATAGGAGGAGAAAGATGTGTTAGATATGTCCGCTGCCTTGAGGCATTTGTAAAAACAATAAAGGTGGAATACAAATAAATAAATGCAATAAGTCTGAGTAGTAATGGGCAGTATCTGGTTGTTCCTTCTTTAAGAGCTGTGCCATTGCGCTTTGCAAAACTTTTTATACCTTTGAATTTTCATACCTACTTTGTTTTGGTGGAAGATTCCTGTTTAATAAGACCAAGTTGGGGAAGGTTGCTGTAGATTCTGGTTCCAGAAGTGTACTGTTTTGGAGTGACAGAGGCTCAAATACCTCTATGCATGTATGAATGTACAGCATGTTACTATTGTTCGTGCTGCTGCTAGTTGCTTTTCAGGGAAAAAAAAATCCAAGAGAACATATAGAATAATATAATAAATATTTTAATGTTATTTATTAACATTGAACGATTTAATCTTTTCCCAAAATTTGAAAGCAAATGCTGTTAAAAAAATTAAGATCATAGACTACAAATTAAACTTTGAGATCTTCCTAAAGACCTGTAGAGGTACTGTTTGAGTAACTTCCAATATAGGAGTATAATAATAGTAATAGTAATAGTAATAATAATAATAATATGGTTATCTCATCTGTGTATACTGTCATTTTTGGTACTACTACTATTACTACAACAACAATAATGATAATAATTCATCTCTCTTGTGCCTGCTATCTGGCTACAGCTTACAATTTCATAAATAGTCATTGCACAGTTTATTTAGGTAGTCTTAGGATTTGGAAGGTAATTCAGATCTTTCCTAGTGTGCACAATTTGGCTTTATTGTGCCTTTCCCCCCCCCTCTTGTCCAAAATCTCTTGTGTATCCATTTCAATATTGTCCTTAGCAATTGTTAAGATGTGTGGACATCAAATCCCAGAATTTCCTAGGGTGGGATTTGAAGTCCACATATCTTAAAGTTGCTGAGGTTGGCAAACACTTAGTGAGATAAGATTGTAGCACAATTTCATACATAGAATATGCATCAGTGCTAACTTGAAAATAGAAGTAATATTGCAACGAATGACATATGGAAATCACTTAATGAACTAGATGTTAAATAGGCAGAATGGCCTATAGCTTTGTACTGTTACATCTAAATCCTTTGAAACAGATCCAGCAAACTTCTCTTGGAATGTATTTTTTAATGTTTACACCTATGTTCATTAGTGAAATGCAGCCATTGCGCTAACCTGTTTTGACATTTAGACAGTTGAAGAAGAAGCTTTAATCAAGAATAACAACACATGTAAAGACTTCCTCATCGAAGCCATGAAATACCACTTACTTCCTCTGGATCAGAGACAGCTGATAAAAAATCCTAGAACCAAACCAAGGACGCCAGTCAGTCTGCCAAAGGTAAATAATGTTTTCTTGTTAAAAAATTCAATTTTAATTAAGAATTCTAGTATACACAGCAAACACTGGTAGTGATTCCAGCCCAAGTGTAAAAATATGTTGGCATTGTATTCCAGTAATTAACACCTTTTCTACCCAAATATTTTTTCTATTTAGTATTGATTCAAACTTAAATTACCCTAAGTAATTTAGAATATGTTTAACCTATTATAGGATAGGTACAGTGCAAAGAAAGCACAAAGGAGAGAATTACATATAGTCTTCTTATAGATGTAATTGGATGACCATGAATATCAATTCAGATTAAGGAACTTGTGGAGGAATTGTTTAGTTTGGGGCAAATGTGAATTTTTGAACTTTTTTGTTAGGTGTATTATTTCTTTGATTTCTATAGTACCTATCTCAACAAGTGACTTACATAAGAATGCAAACAAATATTAAACAGATTTAAAATGTGGAAATACTGTTTTTATTAGAGCTTGATTTCATTCTGTCTTTTTTCACAGTCCAAGTTCCTGTGTGTTAAAACTACTTTCTTCTGATGTTAATCACCATTGCCAGGCATTCATAGAATTGTCATCTGTTTCCAGGCTGTTAACAAAAACCTGTGTTTTAGATTCTAAATTATTGGCCTTTTACAAAGCAATATAGTTTATTAAGCCAAAGTGCAGAGGCCTCATCCAAACAAAACAGCAACAATTTTCTGGCTATACTTTTAATTTTAATATTTTGCGTATGTCAAATTTGCATGCTTCTATTATAAAATATTTTTTCTGGAGCATTTTTTTTACTCCATTTAATGTGCTCAGCTGTTTTGGGAGATAAGTTTAAGAATTCTATTTTCTAAATGTGTATTTCTGTTGAAAAGGCCACAATTGTATGGGATTTTTTTGTTAACAATAATTACCTTTTCTTTCTCACCAAGATAATGATTGTGGTGGGTGGGCAGGCACCAAAAGCCATTCGAAGTGTAGAGTGTTACGACTTTGAGGAGGAGCGATGGGATCAGATTGCTGAACTTCCTTCTCGGAGATGCAGAGCAGGTAAGTTTTGTTCTTTATAACCGTCTTAATCACTATTTAAATATTATTTATTCTATTATTTATATTTTCTGCCACCTATAAGTAGTTATGTAATATATCCATCACCTTACTGCCTTACAGAAAAATGGTAAATTTTGTAAGAAAAGAAATTGGACACAAGACAACAAGACAACCAGCTTTGTAATGTTTCTTGCAAATGTACCACTTTAACCTGCTTCATACTTAGTGTACCTTCAATCAATATTGATTCATTGATTCATTCTACCTGTTTTACAGACTTCTTAAATAAGTAATTCTCAGTGCATTCAACTTCTATGTTGTTCATGACACATCTAGTGATTGTTTATAATAAAACAATTTGCTCTTATAGATAGCAATTATTGCATTTATCAACAACCTGCATACTACCTACACCTTTACCACTAGCATTTGCACATCTTAAAATGTCTGTATTTATTTCCCCATAATTAGCATTTGAGGTACACAGATCCATTTCCTTACTGTAGTGTTTAATTTTGACTTCATGTTCTGTAAAGATAGAACACAGCTATCAGTAAATGTAAGCTTGACATTTAGTATCTTACTTTCTGAGATTTATCAGTCAGCCCCAGAGTGGATGGACGCCTCTTCATTCTGGAATTGAAAATCTTCCGTGACTGAAAATCCTGCTTGGATTTTAGTGGGGAGTTTTTTCATCCAGCCTCAGAGTCAAGAGGCTTCCTTGTTATCTTTGGGGGCCGGCTGAAAATGCTGTTCATGGAGTCCAGGCTTCTTGTCATGGCCACCTTTAACAGTTTCATTTTACAAAAAGTCAAGTTGAAAGCCAGGCCCAAGGGTTTCAGTCCATTCTTAAAAAATAAAACTAGTAGTGTTTTATCTATTTATTTAAAGAATGTATGTGACTGCTCACCTTAACTCAATAATTCTGCCAAGTAACAAAACAAATTCATAAATGACACATTTATGTGAAACGCTTCAAAGCAGCAATAGCAATAGGAGTTAGACATATCGTGCCTCATAGTGCTTTTACAGTACTCTGAGTGATTTACATTGTTAGCAATTGCCCCCAACAATCTGGGTCCTCATTTTACCAATCTTGAAAGGATGGAAGGCTAAGTCAAGCTTGAGTCCTGTCAGAATCGAACTCCAGGCTATGGGCAAAGTTTGCCTGCAATACTGCATTCTAACCACTCTGACACCAGGGCTCCATAGCATAATTACCTAATTAAAAATAACTTTATAGCACAGAACACAACAAAACACACATACCAGGTTTCACTAACATCCTGGCCTCAGTGCCTGAAATTTGCCAGATCTTCTGGACCATCCAGACTTTGGTGGAAGGTGATTCCATAGGATGAGTGCTGTGACAGAATGGGGAAGCCATTTGGGTCCCACTGGATGACACTGGTTCCTAGAAGGGACACTGACTGTGCCAGGTCTGATGGGACAGGCAGAAATCAGGGGAAATAGTGAGTTTTGCAAGTAACCTTCCCTTGAGCCATGCAGGGCATTAAAGGTGAAAAACAGCACTTTGAAATGCCCTTGGGAATCAGTGCAATTCATTAGCAATGGTATTATGTGAGCATATCCACATACCCATGTGGCAAGCCCCAGATTGCACATGCTGCTGCTTTCTGGACTACTCCTGGATAATCACCTATTTGATGCTTTCCAAACTTGCCTGCTGTTCTTCCCCCTCCCCATCCAATTTTGAGAATCACTGTAATGAACATTAATAATAATTAGAATTGAATTAGTCTCTGCTAATAAGTTCTCGATAAGTACATTGCAGCAGCTGCTAAAAGCTATGTAATACACTGCGCTAAAATCTTGCTGAGCATAACCAACAAATATTCAATTGCAGATACTTGTACATCATTCAAGGAAAATTCATCAGAAATTATAGGTGCTTATTGAGACTACTTGGGGTCCAATCCAGGTTTATATTTGTATAATATTTGAAATAACTCATACTGGTTGTTATCAAAGGTGTCTGGTGGATTATACCTATTGAATATAGATCATATCAATGCTAAAAACTGCCAGAAATTGATAACAAAGGTTAACGTGAATCATGCAGTCAGAAGCTGTTAGATGAACAGACGCTCTCTTGTATTATTATTATTTTTTAATGATCTCTATCCTTCCATGTAAGAAGTTGGAATAAGAGTTTTGTGGTAGGCAAAGGTTACTTTGCTTAAACCTTTGCTCTCTTTTCATTTATTTTTAACAGGGGTAGTATTCATGGCAGGCAAAGTCTACGCGGTGGGAGGTTTCAACGGTTCCTTGCGTGTTCGGACGGTTGATGTGTATGATGCAGTGAAAGATCAGTGGACATCTATAGCTAGTATGCAAGAAAGACGAAGCACTTTAGGAGCTGCTGTGCTCAATGAGCTCCTGTATGCTGTTGGTGGATTTGATGGAAGTACTGGTAAGTTGATGCACAAAAGCCAGCCCCAATGGGAAAATATTCTTTATTCTTAAGAATTTCTTGATTATTATTATTACCTTTATTGTCAGAGTACAACATATGTACAATGAGATTGGCTGAGCCTCTCTTCATGCCCCCCCCCCCCCCCCCCNCCCCCCCCCCCCCACACACAACAGAACTCACAGTGAGGACAAAAGTCCCTAACCCAGTCCCAGACTGGAGTAAGTTCCTCTGTTCATAAATACAAACTTTGGCATTCTATACCTAGCTCTGTTATGCCCCTATTTATTTTAATAATAATGATCTCTCAGGAAAATGGATGGAGCTGAAGCCTAATTTTTGAGGATGGTTAATTTTGGCATGCCCGTGGGAAGAAAAACTAAACGTTTACCTAAGAAAATTCATTACTTCAAATTGCCACCATAATATAGTTAATCAGATTCTACAAAAACCCTTCAGTGAGCTTCTCTTCCCTTTGAGGAAGTGGTTTTAGAACACCCTGTTAAGCATAGATCAATAATAAGAACTGGGATGTTATTCTCAGGGGTGGCTTCTTATTGCAAAAGCTCATGATGATTGCAATAGGTAAGGATAGTGTTAATGCCTGAAAAAGAAGAAGCTTCCTGATTAGCAAAGGAGCTCTGGCTTGCTTCCTCCCCTTTTGTTTGCCTGAAGGGAAATGATCATTATGAGATGAATTCTGTGATAGGATAACAGTGTTATGTGTTTCCCCTTTTCATGTTTTCAAACTAGGTCTGGCATCTGTGGAGGCTTATAATTATAAGGTCAATGAATGGTTTTTTGTGGCGCCTATGAACACAAGAAGAAGCAGTGTTGGAGTTGGAGTTGTAGAGGGTAAGAATTTTCTGTTTTGAAGTCACTCATATTTTATTTACAGTGATGCAACATTGCAACTATCAATATCACAAAATCACATTCAGCCAATTAAATGAGTCTGAGGATCCTAGATGTTTTTCTGTAAATACATCTCTGCTGTTCTGTAACTACAAATGTGTCTGAAAACAGTTGGTCACATTTTCCCTATTCCCATATTTTCTTCTTATTAAGAGTGGCATATATTTTTTTAAATTTCCTGTTCTGGAAAGAAATCAAGAAATTATTGAAGGAAAGAGTTACTGAACTCGTTAATATGTATCATATAGGTAGTCCTCAACTTAAAACCATTCATTCAGAAACTATTTAAAGTTACAATAGCACTGAATGAGGGGAGCTTAAGATCCTTGAGTTTCATCTGATTTTAAAGTGTTGGTAACTAAAAATGCTTCCAATCTCCATTTTATAATAAGGAAAAAACTCTCAAATGATTGCTGCTTGTAGCTGGAGCTTTTAAAAAGCTTCTTGCTTTATAAGAGTTTCTCATTGCCTTGATATTTCATTGGAAATGCCTAATAGAAACATAACTACTGCCAGCCAAATTTGTAGATCTTCAACAAGCTTATGTCCATTATGTGATAATCAGATGAGCAGTGATTAAAGACAGGTTTTTAAATGTTCACCATATATTTTCCTTTAATTGATCCTGTTGATGGCTGATGCTGAAATTTTAGGTAAACTATACGCCGTTGGTGGATACGATGGAGCATCACGTCAGTGCCTTAGTACTGTGGAACAGTATAATCCATCTACAAATGAATGGTCTTACGTTTCTGATATGAGTACTCGGCGCAGTGGTGCAGGTATTCTACTCCAAATCATCATTATTTATTTAATTAAAGTGTTAGACTTCTGTAACATATGCCAGTATTTCTTTTTATGTTGTTGTTTTTTCTCAGTTCTTTGTGTCAACCTCCTTATGGCCAGGTTGATAGGCATTAAGTCAAAGCAGATAATCTCATAACGGGCTGGAGTAGATAAATAGGGACCATCTAAAGAAAAGAACTAGCATTGACTAGCAAGTTGAAATGTTCAGTGGACTTAGTTTATAAACAACTGTCATGATTATTGATGACTAGCCTGAAGTCTGCTTCAGATTGACAATTCAGTCCAGACAGTATTAGGTTCCGGTAGTAGCCAAGACTGACATATTGACAATGGATGTGGAATATTTATAGCTACAGCTATTTCTTTTCACAAATGCCCTTACAGATGTCATGAACATGATTAGAACATAGAAGCGACTTGTGTACTTGCCTCATGGCTCAGGCTGCTTCCAGAGAGTTGATTTTTTTAAAAAATATTACTTTCACTTTTCCATGCTACACATAATGAAATAGATTACTAAGGGAAAACTTCTAGTTGGCCATTGTGGGAAGCACAGCACTTACTGGCTGTAACATCTCTTAAAAAAATGCTTAAAAATAGTTTAAAAAGACAAGTTGTCATGCTGTTCTGTCTCTTACTTCCTCCTGGATTGGAAACATTGGCCCACTTTTGAGAGGGTTTGAGCAAGTTCCTACCTCATCCTTCAAAATGTCTAACATGACCCCCAAAGAAAGAAAAATAAAAGAAAAAAAAGTTATGAATACTATTTTTATTATAAGGGTACAATTACAGAATCTTGCAAGCCTGTATGTGTTCCTGCTTCCTTCCCTTTATCTTTATGTTAACTAGAGAGGATTAAGTCAAATGCTTTCTCAGATTACATTTTTGCCCTGGACTCAAGATTTATTTTATCTGACCATTGGTTTGACTGTGGCTTTTCCTCCTGTTCCTCATGGTTATTCTTTCTGCCTTTTACAAACTCTCAGTTTTGGATAATAGCTACCCCAATGGATACTGTACTATTTAGCGCTGTCAGGGCTATGCTCTTGGCACAGCGATTTATTATCCCTGACTGGAAGTCAATTTACAATAGATTCTGAAGTTCCCTGTTTGGCTTTTTAGGGGTTGGTGTTCTTAGTGGCCAGCTGTTTGCTACTGGAGGGCATGACGGTCCTTTGGTGAGGAAAAGCGTGGAAGTGTATGACCCTGGAACAAATACATGGAAACAAGTAGCAGATATGAATATGTGCAGAAGAAATGCAGGTATTTTCCTCAAATTTCTATATCACTGTTCAGGTGTAAATTAATAATTAATAAATTAATTATTAATTATTAATATCAGAAATATTAATAAAATTAATATTAATATCAGAAATATTAATACCAAGGAGATACAATAATAAATTTGTGAGTTTTTAAAGTACTATAGCATTTTTAGTTACTTTAGTAATAAAAAGATCATGATGTCATTATTTTAAATTAATGTTTGATTAAGTACATATTTTAAGTCTAGCAGATTTCAAAATATTAGTAGAATCACTGTCAAATAAATGCAGACCATTAATAATACAGGTTTTTATATCTTGGATTTGTAAAGAAATAAAATAATAACACACACACACACAGAGAGAGAGAGAGAGAGAGAGAGAGAGAGAGAGAGAGAGAGAGAGAGAGAGAGAGAGAGAATATTTTAAATATTAAAATATTTTAAAATCACAGTTTACTTTTATAAATGTTAGGATAGTCTACAAGAGGTACAACTTAAATAGAGATAGAACTATGGAAATTACAGTAAAATGTAATTGAAAAGCACATGTAAGAGTTTGGTAAGAGAAGGGATAAAACTACAAGAATAAATACATTTATTTTAAAGGTTTTCTAGATATTTGAAATTTGACTCTTCTGCCAGGCCCCAGAACAAGCATTTTAAATAGGGTATACTTGCTTATTTTTAATTAATTAAATGTTAAACATAAGGGGGATATAGTTCAATTCATATTTATTGCAGAATGGATGCTATGGCTAACAAACGAGTAACGTGGGGCTTCATTCTGCATTTATTTATTTAATTCAATTCCAAGGCCCTATTCCTATTCTTAATAATTCTGGGCAGTTGACAGAAGAGCGGAAAATATATATAGGCTTTTGCTAATAGTTTGTTATTTTAGTTTGTTTTTGCAATTAGGAATGACTAGAATTACATAGATTACTATTGAGATGAGATAAGTAACAAGAATTTTTAGATCCATTTTTCATTGTTATTATTTTTCAGTTTTTATTCAGGATTACAAACACTATTAGTTGTCATCATTTGTTAAGCATGCGGGCAGATGGGCTTTTCATAAATAATATCTTCTTAAGGGTTAGAAAAAAAGCAAAAAAAAAAAAAGATACAAGCNAAAAAAAGCAAAAAAAAAAAAAGGATACAAGCAGAAACCACTAGTATGATTGATAAAATGTGTGTGATTTCAGGAAATTGAGAAATAACAGTTGTCAATAATAAAAATCAATGTTAAATTTGCCCTTCTGTCTTGCCTTGACAGCAGCCTATAAAATTAGGTCTTCTGATTGTACTATTTTTGTTTTCTCTGTAGGTGTGTGTTCAGTGAATGGACTTCTTTATGTAGTTGGGGGAGATGATGGCTCTTGCAATTTGGCCTCTGTAGAATACTATAATCCTGTCACTGACAAATGGATACTATTACCAAGCAACATGAGTACTGGAAGAAGTTATGCAGGTAAGCAGTGTATTGGTCTAGACAGGCATAGACATGACAGGCAAGTTGATTATATGTTGCTTAACTTCTTGCTGTGGCTCTTGTTGAGTATTGTTGATAATTTTTCTTAACTGAATCTGGTAATATCCCAGATCTTTGTTACGTGTTTGTTTCTTCATTAGATTTACCCACTGACGAATTAGCATTGTGCCAATGGCTTGTATGTAACTATGTAATCTCCACTAGCAGGTATATTAAATTGTTCTGGGTAAATTACACTTTTTATTGACATACATAATATTGAAATTATACTTAACTTCTCAATGACGTGATTTCTAACTGGGTGGAATGATGTACCATATGGTACCAATTTTTGAACCAAGGTACTTTAGACAGCTAATTTACATAATGAGTCCAAAATCTGGGACTCATGACAGCTGAGGGAATGAAATGTGGGGAAGCTGTGGCGCCTTCAGTGCTATTGGCTGCTGTTCTTCATGATCTCATTTTCAACACTAAGTGACAGTTTCCCATTCAGTCCCGCGATCCCTGTCTCCCTCCCACACACAGCAGCAGGCATTTATCTATCCACTAGAAAAGGAAGGAACAGGGAGGAAGGAACTCCGTGCACATTTCCTGGCCCATGCCACCTACCTGTGCACTTACCCAACCTGTGCCAGCCATGATCCATGCCAACCCCATACACCATCCCTGACCAGCATGTGCCTTGCCAGACCCATGTGTATCCCTACAAACCCACACGACTCCATGCCCGTCCTGTGTGCTGACCTATGCAGCACCTCTTGGGTATATCACACACCCTTCATATGGTGTGTGCACCTCTTGTGCACTTCCACATGCCATGCCTTATTTGCACACATCCCACATGCTCCCCTCCCTCCCTCCCTCACTGAGCATCAGCCACTTACCTGCCTACTAGCCTTTCACAGTCTCACCTGGTTCATATAGAAAATCTTGGAGATTCTATCTCTCAAAATAGATAGAAGGAAGAGACCATTAAGACAGGCTCTAGAAAATGCTTTCAAAACTCAGGATAAGTACATGATCTTTTGACCTTTCAAGTCCCACCAGCAATCGTTTTGGGAAAGGCTCTGTCAGAGCACATGACCTATATCATCTGACCTATAATTGTTCAGTAATATTAATAAGAGCCCAGTTGAAGTATACTAAATGAAAATGACAAACCAAACTATAGCTTTTGACTTTCAGAAGCTCAGTTTCTATGTCAGAATATATTGGGGACACATCCACGAATAAAATAAAAGACATCAGAAAAAGACTGCGCTTTTTCAAAGGAATTTAAATTAGACTAAAAAAAGATCCCCCCCACGAAAAAAAAAGATCTTAAAAAAGACAGTCTATAGTTTTTTAAGGAGGATGAAGTTAAATAAAGCTTTAATTGTACCCGATGTGGTAATTATATGATGGCAGTTGTAATGAATAATAATTTGATGACAGCTGGAATAAAATTCTCTCTGCATTCACTAAAACTACTGGGGTGCTTTTGGGGTCACGGAGAAGGTGTAATTCATTGTAGAGGCTTGAAAAATATCTCCCACAATTTTTAAAACATCTCAACTGCACAATGTCTTCAGACACAATGAAAAGTATGTTTAGAATCATTTACTGTTTGAGTCTATTACTAACACGTGGAGATGTTTCTCAAGCCTTTACAATGAATTACAACTTCTCCATGATCCCAAAAGACTATATTTTTCTATTTTTATTAAAAATGCAAATTCTCAATTAAAACACAACATATTTTTTCTTAGCAGTAACAGTATAATAGAGTTGGCAGAGACCTTGCAAAGCCAAGGTGGCCAGTCACTGAACAAATGGTCATAAGTCGAGAACTACCTGTATGGTCATTTGTATTGTTTTTCATTTACCATTTTATAACTAAACAGTGTATTTCTTAAAGGGAGTGAGTTAGCAATTTCTCATTCACTTTCTAGTAAATTACTCGGTGATTAATTTAACAACTGACAATTTTTGCTGATTACTTCAGGACAGGGTACAATATCCTTTCAGTCAATAATAGCTCTCATTATTGACTTCATATGTGAAAGATTCACTAGTTGAAGGCTCAAGATCTTGAACGTTTCTATGAAGTGAAAATTAGTCTCTAATCAACTTGAATGGAATACATTGAGTACCCATTTACTTTTCTCCCTTGCAGGTGTAGCTGTGATCCATAAACCATTGTGACACCTGTTTGTGTGAATGCAACGCAACGAATGATGTCTGTCTAGTTGTGTTTTGGAAGACACTGGGGATTTTTAATTGCCATACTAACACTGCACTTCTAGCCTGACAAGCATATACAAAGAGCATCCCTTTCTTCTCAACATGCCACTGCTGGGAACAAATTCCAGAAATAAGGTGTTGCTTATTTTGTGGGTGTTCTGTTCTTTTTTGTGTGAGCTGTTTTATGTACAGCCAGGATTGAGATTGAAGTGAGTTTCTCAAGAAAGGGGAAATGTTTCTCTACAGCTTGTGACTGGGAGAAACTTTTTTAAAAGAATTCTTTACTACTGACAATGAATTAAGTATTAGACATAATTTTTTACTTGGTTACAAATACTTAATTACACCTGTAGAAACTAGAAATTTCAAAATACCCCAAAACTGTCTGGGAAACAGTCCAGAAGTTTATTTGCTTGTATTGAAACCAATCTGTGTACATATCCTATTTGACTACTGTAAATTTCTAATTTTGGGTGCTGGATGTATCCACTGTATGATTTTTCTCTTGATGCAAAAACCCAATTTATCAAATTGGCTTGATGAGCCAAGTAGTGTGTTTCTCTGAACTTCAAATGCCCAAACACCAAAAACACTATTGAAATGCAATGTTCTGCTTTTTGAACAGACATTTTTTCCTTAAGGTTGACTTTGGTGAAATGGAGTGATGGGGGAATGTAATATATTCATTGGTAACAATTGAAAAACTAATCAGAAAAAGCAAGCTGAACCTGCAGTCTGTTTTTGGTACTGTGATATTATGTCATCTTCAACAGTGTAGAATGATGGAAATATGCCACCAAATTCCGGGAACTTTGCAACTTTTACGATGATTTGGGGATTTCAGGTGGGACCATAAGCCACTTGAGGAACAGAAGCAGTAATGTGCCGGGATGATAAGGTACTGCCAAGTACAAGGACAGAGGGAATTTGGGATGAGGTTTTCTGTGGAAATGCATCTTCAGAAGACCAAAGGGGGATATCAAGAAGACTGGAACAATCATCTAGGAAATCCCAGCTAAGCTTTGATTAGAAGGAACTGGATTCCTGCATATACCTTTCATGCATTTGACCATACATCATCAGTGGCCCAAGATATTTAGAACTTTTAAGTGTCCTTTATTTCATCATTGTTTAACTCTTCTAGCTAGAGCTGTCCTTCTAAATGTTATCCATATGTTTGCCGTTCTATGTGTAAAAAAAAAGTTATTTGGAATTAATTTATTCTAAAAATGGAAAGGTAAGTGACTTCTCAGAATAGGGAAAATGTCTAGTTTTTACAAATTGATCTGTATGCAATCCCATTCTAGCTATTTTTTTAAAATCAAAACTACCACCACATGGAAAATAATTCTGATGGCAAAATATATTCTTATTTGCTTCCATTTTTTCAGTCAGGTAACATCCCCAAAGCACCTATTTCCCTATTCTCCACTATCTTTTTCTTGAATACATTTTCTGTTTTATTTTGATTTAAGAAAAACATTTAACTCATTTGTCTTGCTTTTAGTTTTCAGTCACTTAAAGCAACTGTGAAACATTAGTGAAGCAGAAAATGCAATTTAACATAATTTTCAGTAAAGTGTTTCTAAAGGCAAGACTGGTTTTTTTTAATAAGCGATTTCTTCTTTTAAAAACAAACTCTTTACATCTTAGAGTTCCTTTTTGTATATTGGCAGAGAGGGTACAGTACCAAAGGGTAAGAATGCACACAGAACAATCCTAGCTACTGTTTAAAACTCTTCAAGCAGTAAACTGATTATTGTCTGTTTAACCCCTATTTTAAGGTAAAATATATGGCATTTTCTTTATTTGTCTTTCTTCCTTTTTATTAAGGTTGCCTGTCACTAAGGAATTGTCTTTCCAAAGTGGGAACAATAAACACATTGCAGCAATTGCATTTTCAAAATTGCAGTTTGAGAGTGAATAAAATACAGCTTCCTTTTCTCCACATAGGAGTTCCATTCAAGAGCCATTGAATATGGACATCCTGTGGCAAATCTCTTGTCCTTCTGAGGAAGATTTGGAATGCTGTGGAGATTTTGATAGGGCTTAGCCAGGCCTGGCTTGGATGTTTATTGCTGAGTAATAAATGAGTTGAGTTGACATAATTTGTTTGGCTAAAAGCAAACAAGTCACATCCTGCCTCAAAGTTAAATGTGAACTAGGACTTTGCATGTGATGGTAGTAAATGACATTTAATGCTTTATAAACAAATAGACATGGAACAGGACTTAAAGTTCATATTTTTCCCTCACTACCCACACAAACCTCCCAAGGAGATCTACCGGACACCATAATTTTTGCTCAAAAATCTCTAGGATGATGTCTGAGTATAAACCCTGTCATCCTCATTAGGCAATCATCTGGGTATGGTTCTGTTAATCCTGCTTGTAGCACATGTGAATCACTTAACAGGTGGGAAATGCTTCCAGTAATCTACAGATGAAGACCACAGTATGCAAATCAGTCATGGCTTTGAAATACAATGAGATTGGTTTTCTTCGTTTTTACTCTGTGAAGCTAAGTTGTCATATTTACCTTATTTGATGATGCAAATTTGTCTACAAATGTATATGCACTAAAATCCAACTTATCAAAGCTATATGCATGGTACATTCCACCACTGATAGGCACTGTATTTTGCTGTCTAGCTCTACTATAAAGTGACCCCTAGGTTCCCATGTGACAAGCTGGGGTGGGGGAATTAGAAACTTGTGTGGTGGCTGTTCATAAATTGGTTTCAGCTAAGAGCCACTTATCACTAGCAAATGGTATGTGTCAGTCTTCTGTGGGTAAACTTGCAGGGTTAATGCAAGTCAAGTGACCTCATTTCTCAGCTATGCAATATTAATAATTGTGACACAACAACCAGCTGCAATTGCCCTTTCAAAGTGCTTTTGAAATAACTTTCATTTGCACCATGCCAACTCTGAGCCGCAGCTTTTCAAAGATTGCCTTTTTATAGGGCTTGGAAATACAGCTTTAGAGCTGGCAAATTTAAATGTAATTATTTTTGTAAGATAATTCTTTATGAGTTCTTGGCTCTCTTTTGATATTGGTGGCAATTATGATTAGTGTCTAATCCTTACACCATGGGCCCAATTCTCACCAGCCATTTATTTATGATGGCTTATGGAAAGGACACAATCCTGCTCAATGTTAATTAACAGTGAACTGTTACCTCTATATTAGTAAGATTCTGAACTAAGGCACACAGCTATGCCCGCATGTTTATTGGCTTTTTTAAAAAAAGAAATAATTTGGCTTCAACTTGTACATCAGGATTGCTTTATTTTTCTCTCCGGTTTTCTAGTAACAATGTGCTCTGCGGCTCAACAGTAAAATCACATTTAGAAGTGAAGTCTCTCTCATCCAAAAGCTGACTCACTTCATTGTGAAATGATCTTCCATAAATCCGGGTTATAGATGCAAAAGTTAAACAATGCAAAAGACTGTTTTTAGGTCTGTGCTCAACATATGCTCCTAAACATAGTGCAGATTTTCCTTCTTGGAAGCTTCTGGCAGAGAATCCCCTCCCCCTCCCCCCTCCCAGTATTTTAAAGGAAATCTGTATGTTGCCAACTAAATTAGCATGGATATACTATTAATTTGCTCATTTCTAATTGCTGTTGTAGTTTATTAGATAGTACATAACTGGCGGCAAATATCCAGAGTTTACATGTGTCTTGCCATCTAGTTGCTGCCTGGACATTTTTTAAAAAAAACAAAGCTCAATGAACTGCCCAATTCCATTGATGTTTCAAACTTAAGCATTTCAGCAGTTGAGATTTGCAACCAGCTTATTGGACAAGCTTATGTCCAGATGTTAAAGCACAAAATACTACTGTATTTAAAATGAATTATCAATAGACCCTAAATAACATTGTATGATTAAGCAGTGAAAAGGTAATTATTTTTATTTTTTGCACTATATGTATTTTGAAGACTTTGGATATTATTTACCTTTTCAATCAAAGGAATGCACATGTCCACTACTTTAATGGGCTTTTTTCCTGTTTATGGGTAGGAATCAAGACTTACTTGAAGGCACTAAAAGACACCTTTTAAAAGAATTAATATTTGGCGCATAACTGAATTAACAGATTGTAATAATATAAAGGGGCAGATTGCTAGTAACTCTTGCATAATATTTGTTTCTGAAAACATGAAATGATTACTTTTGGTTGAATTTCAGGTATTTAAAGATTGTCTTTTGCCAATCCAGTTTCCAATTAGATTCCATAGTTTGTTCCTAAATTATCACTCCAAGTTAGAGTTTAATTCTGGATTATGGATAGATGATGATTTGTTGCCATGCAAAATCAGGAGGGAGTCTGTAAGTGTCAACCCTGAAGCTAGCCTGACTGAAGGCATTTTGTCTGCTGCTGGTGCTTAATAATGGTTTGGTTAAGGATGACATTTGAATGTGTTCAGTATGTGATAAGTATATAAGAATCCAAAACACTCTTTTTTTCCAAATATCCTAAATTATTTTATTTTTCTGTGTGATAGCAATAAACTCTTAAGAGGTTTAATTTATAAATATGATGTTTAAGAATAACAGAAGATTATAAAGGCAAAGCTTTTTTTTATTTAAAAAAAACTAGACTGAGATAAAATGTAGCTGTGATCCTGTACTATTTACAGTCCAATCCTTTGCATGTTTACTCAGAAGCAGGTTTCACTTTCCTGAAACCAGGTGTCAAATTTGTATTGTCATGCCGGAGTCACATGATGTATTGCAACTCCCCCCCCCTCCTTTGCAAAGCCGGGCGTGGGAAACGCATGATGCATCCGGCCTGCAGGCCATTAATCTTGACAGCCCTGCTGTAAACAATAGTTCATTCTAAATAAACCTGTGCAAGATTGCAGCTGTAATTAGTTTAATGAGTTTTCCCCTTCAACCATACTGCCCATGATATTGATTTGATAACTCTTTATATCTGATTACTGCTGTGGGAGGAACTGGTTGGTAGTGCAATTCTATTTCCCCCCCTTGCCTTTCTTTCAGCTTCAAAACTTCATAAAAATGTTAACTTGTCTACAGGAAGTTATATGTATTTTCCAGCACACTGAATTTTGGTTGAATAAAGTTGAGCAAATGAAACTGATCTTGTATTTCTTCTGATCCTGTCAAGGATTTCAATGAGAGAAAATGTGGTGTGGGAGTGTATTCCCCTCCCCCCCCAATGATGAAGCTTCAATACTATATTTTTCTGCATTCATGCAATTACAATATAAATATAAAATTATATTAAAAGCTTTGGAAAGGTGCCTATTGGTTGGAATGAGTAAGAAAAGGCAATTAAAATGTTGGCTGAAATTAATTCTGCCTGCAGGAGACGCTCAGGAAAAAAACTGCTTAAAGTTGTACGGAAAGTAGCAAGGTGTACCTGCACTGCTGTGGGAATTAATGATTGAGAAACATGGATACAAACAGCCTGAGAAAGTTTACAAACCAATCTCTTGAGAACCTAAGTTGCTTCAAATGTCAATGCTTGTGCAACTTGATCTGTAGACTCCCACAACTCCCCTTTGGGTACATATTGAACCAGCCTATGGCAATGAAAAGCAATTGAGTGAATTGAGCAGGATAACTTTCGTATATTTATTCAGTTTATAACTGATACCCGCTCAATGGCTCTTATGCTCAGATGTGAATAGCACTGTAATTTACATACACAGTTGTGAAAAATAACATATTAGGAAGTAGTTGAGGTGATTTCACTCTGTATATACATGTAGTCCTCAACTTACAACAGTTCATTTAGTGACTGTTCAAACTTAAAATGGCACTGAAAAAATGTGGCTTATGACCATTTTTCACAGTTACAACCTTTGCATATTTTTCATATGCTAAAAATTCACCCACTTGGCAACTGGTTCATATTTATGATGGATGTGGTGTCCTGGAGTCATGTGATCCTCTTTTATGACCTGACAAGCAAAGTTAATGGGGAAGCCGGATTCACCTAACAACTAGGTTGTCAACTTATCAACTGCAGTGATTCACTTAACAACTGGCAGGAAAGGTTGTGAAATGGGGCAAAACTCACTTAATAAACATCTCACTTAACAAAGGAAATTTTGGGTTCAATTGTGGTCATACGTTGAGGACTACCTGTAGCTGTTTCTTCTATTAGCAGTTTCATTGACAAGCAATATGTATACTAAATCAGGGGTTTCCAACCTTGGCAACTTTAAGATCTGTGGACTTCAACAATTCTGGGGTTGAAGGCCACAGGTCTTTTTTTTTTTTAAATTTTATTTGGGTTTTCACAAAAACAAAATGTAAATAAAACATATTTTTTGAAAATAGTATGGTCCCAGGTTATCACTTCATACAGACACAAAACTGAATTTCATGATCATTTTTATATTCCATATCTTATTACCATTTTATATTTTCTAGATAGTTTTCCCCCTCTTTTAATTTTCTCAAACTTTATTTTAATTATTTCAATTCAAATCATATTTATACTTTTGTCTGTTTTCTTAATATCTTTTTCTTATTTTTTTTACAATTTCTTATTATCTTTTCATATTAAGCAATATTTTCCCTGTAGTTACCAATTAAGAGTATGACGCCTTTATATCCTTTAATTTTATCCATTCAAACTCTTATTTAAGCTTCAATGTATAACTTTAAGATTATAACATTCAATATAATACATAACTTCCAATCGGATTCTGCTTGGTACATTCTTAAAATAGACACTATATTCTTAAAAAAGAAAAAATTATATATATATGTAAATAAAACACACATTCCATTCCAATTCAATTCTATCATGAATATGCATTAAAATCTTAACATCTTGAACATTTCTTTTCAATTGAATATCATACTTCCTTGGGAACACTTATAAACTTTCCATGGTTAATTCTTTTTTTTCCGTATTTCTTACTTATATTTTTGTAAATCATTACAAATAATTAAAAATGTTCCTTTTTAATTCTCTCAATCATTTTAATTCATGTATTTATCAACAAACATCTCACTACATTACAATAAATATTTTATCCATCATCATATTTTCTAAAATCATTTCTATTTGTAATATAACAATGCTATCGTTATGTACCTTTGTAGAATCCCTTTTACAATTAAATTTTCACCCATTGTCTCTCAACAAACTTATGGTTATAATCCTTTTATCTTTTCCCTGTTTCTCCATTTCTTGTTTCTGTCTTTTAGAGCTTCTTTTCCTTGGTATTTCTGAGTTCGGTATTTCTGAGATCACATCTGCCAGCTCCTTCGGAGCCCTGGGATGTACTCCATCTGCTCCTGCTGATTTAAATGCATCTAGAGTGGATAGGTTACTTCTCCCAGCTTCCGCCAACCTAGCAGTTCGAAAGCAAGTAAAATATACAAGTAGAAAAATAGGGACCACTTTGGTGTTCTGTGCGCCTTTGGCATTTAGTCATGCCAGCCATGTGACCATGGAAACATCTTCTGACGGTGCTGGCTCTTCAGCTTTGAAATGGAAATGAGCACTGTCCCCTTGAGTCAGAAACAACTAGCACAGTGAATGTTTTTGTTGTGGTGTGCCGAAAGTGTGTATGCTCCCATGGGCTCGAGGGAAGCCTCTGCAGACTTTGGAGGCCGAAAAATGGGCCCATTTCAGCACTTCCAGCATTTCCAGAAGGCCCATTTTTCAGCCTCCCCAGGTTGCAAAGCCTTCCCTCAAGCCTCTGGGAGGGCGAAAACAGCCTCAAACAGGCCAAAAATCAGCTGGGTGCATGCGCAGTGCAGGTAAATTTGGCTGGGACTCGTGTGCCCGCACAAATGGCTCTGTGTGCCACTTGTGGCATGCATGCCATAGGTTCGCCATCATGGGACTAGCATGTACGCACGAGGGAAACCTTTAGCTTTTAGAGTGGATAGGTATTGTCTTACCATTTTCTTTTATGTTGGGGAATTTGGGGAGATGAAGTCCACATCTCTTCAAGTTGCTACGGTTGAGAAAACCTGCTCTAGAATTAATATCATCTGTTCCTTTAGCCCTGAATTGCTATGAAGCCAATAATTGCCTTTACTCTAATAATGATATTGCTGCCAAAAGAACCTTGGTGTTTTAATTAGCAGCACCATGAGTAGAAGGATCACTTCACCAAGTGTTAAGAATTAATTGTTTTCCACCCTCTTTTGATGTACGGCAAGTTGAGTAAGCAAAGCTTAACCGGCTGCCGTGTTAATTAAGGCCTGGCATTTTTGTGGGTCCCCTTTTCCAAGAGGTAGCACTTCATCGGCCCCTTTCCTTCCCCCC
>BHFT01016402.1:0-11816 GCA_004320025.1 Laticauda laticaudata
TTTTTTTTTTTTTTTTTGTGCCTCATAGAAAGCCACAGTGAACAACCAGTGACAAATGACATTATTCCAATTACTGACATCGAAATCTCTGATCACTGAAAATCTGTGATCCATAACCTTTTTTTAAAATTGAAGTTTGTTGTAAGATAAACTACAAATAGAAACAATAAAAACTGAGGAAGTTACAGAGAAATGAAGAGAAGTCACAGGAAGAAGTGAAAATCTGATGATTTCCCATTTTTTTCGGTGCTATAGAAGGCATAAAAAGATTACACCTCAACCTTTTGCTTTACACTGCAAAATGTTTCAAGTCGCTTCTGCAACACCAAAGTCATTCTAATCATCAAAATCTAAAGCCGCTGTCACACTGCACCAACGGATGGAAAGAGGTTGTAAAATGGAGAAAAAAACTTGCCATCCGTTGGTTAACGCGATGCTTCCGTTCTGTACTCACTGCCTCCGTTTTGCTTCCTCTCTATCCGTCCAGCATCCGTCTATTGATGTTTCATCTGCTCAGAGGGTTTTGAGCTGCTCAAAACTTTTGAGCGGAAAATGTATCAAATGCATCCATTCTGCATCCACTAGGCATACGGGGGACATCTGTTCTGCATCCGTTTCCGCATCCGCTATATCTGCGAGGCATCCGTTCCGCATCGCGCAACTCGCATCCACTCGGACGCAGGGAGGAAGTGGAACGGACGCGCAGCATTAGTAGCACGGACGGAGAAAGGATGAAAGCGGATGCAGCATGCAAAGAAAGCATTTAAAGCAGAAAAAAACGTTCGCAGAGGGACCTATCTCGGACAATAAGGATGTCTAGAGGATGCCTAGAGGATGCAAAAGGACACATTGGGGAAAACATATACTGCTATAAAAAGGGGGGGGGGCAACTCACCTGCATCTCACTTTCAGACCAGCAGCCCTGCTGTGCAGCCTCTGCCAGCCTTCATCTGACTCTTCCTCTTCCACAGCAATGGGGACATGGAGCCTGGGGAATGGAGGCAAGGGCGAAACCTGATAGACACTCAGGATGTGCTAGGCCCCAACAGAGCTTCACGTGAAGGGAAGAAGCAGCGCAACCTCCTGAAACAGTGGGTGCAACTCCCCAGCTGGAGCAGTGGAGTGCAAAGACAGGATGATAGATGATAAATGGATGCTTCCTTCAGCCTGTCTCATCACACTGATGAGATTGGGCCATGTATGTTGGTGGGCCTACAATGAACAGGGCATTCAATTAAGAGTTGTGTTTATGTTGACATGTGTGGATCAATGATTACATTGATATTGTAATAAAGGGCCAAAGGTGTGGCACCTGGAGGGTGGACCATACAGTCCCACTATGCTTGCACTGGAGGTTTGTCTATCCCCATAGCGTATCTCAACTCATCCCACAGCTATCTTAACCCATCCCACAGCTCTTACCCATCCCAAAGGTATCCCTGCCCACCCCACTGCTATCCTTACCCATCCCACAAACATGGAAAGGCTTAAACCATTTCTAAAAGTTTCCACCAAGACTTTATTAAATAAAAATAAATGAGGCAAGTGTGTGAAGCAAAGATAAACTTTATTAATCACAAGCTGCAAAAGAAAAATGACCCAAGTTAAGTGTCCAAATAAAGACTACAGGTAGCAGTGGCGTTGTGGCGCATCGGATCTGTCGTCGGTGGAATCATTGGCGTGTGGGTGGCATTGGTGGCATCAGTGGATCCGGTGGCAATGGTGGCATCTGATGAGCCTGTGCCTGGACTGGGAAGGGCTGCTGCCTGTGCTGCTGGACCTGCTGGTAGCCATAGCCCTGGTAGGGTGAGGGCCTGTGGAAGCCTTGGAATGGGAGGACATCACCTGGGGTGGAGGAGCAGACCTGGACTGGGTGGGAGCAGGTGCCTCTGGGTCTGGAAGTTTGTGAAGCAGCTCGGTGATCCGGTCCTTCACCACCTGTACTGGGGTTCCGCCATGTCCGTGAGGGGTCTGGTTGACATAGGAGAGGAAGGGCTTGCAGTTGGATGATGAGGAGTCGGTGTGGACCAGCTGAGAGAGGAGATCTATGCTGCTACGGATGGTGTCCCTGATGTCCAGCAGGACAGTGTGGCTCTGCCCCTCCTGTCTGGCTCTCTGCCTTCTGTGGAGGTGGAGCTGGGGCGGATGCAGATAGGGCTTGTGTGGAAGTGCCGTCTCCTTTCTCCCACTGCCACCAGGGAGTCCTCCACATGCTCCACCATGGTTAAAACACCTGTCCGCGGGGTTCCCGCCATGGTACGCTCCACAGAAACCTGCCTGGAGACAGGAACTCTCGGCCGGAAGAGGACTGGCTCTCAGCAGGCTGCCAGAGAGAGATGGTCGTGAGAGGGCGCTGCTGCTGCTGGCTCCTCATTGGCGGATCTCACCCTCGAGGAAGCTGCACCTGGCCATGACATAATCTCTCTGTCCGTCAGCTTAACCATGGCCTGGCCAGATTTCTTGAGGTGGCAGCTTCCCGTACCAGGTGTGCATCTGTTTCCACCCTGCCGAGGAGCACCTCCGATGGTGAGCCCAGACTCTCTGCCTTCTCTCTCCAAGCAGCCTGCTTCCTTGGGTGTCCCTGTAAAGCCAGTGTCCCTTCTGCCATAGATAGTCATTCTCTCTCACCACTCCAGCACCTCATCCTCGTGTTCCTCCTCAATGGAGTATGCCTCCTCTTCTGTTCTCGCATATGTTTTCTTCCTCCCTTTGCCAGGACCAGATGGGCCCTCATCAGAGCGGCTTCCAGTTTGTAGGGGCTGTTCCTCCACACCACCACCAGCAGCAGCAGCAGCAGGATCATCATCATCATCAGCAGCAGCAGCAGCAGCAGCAGCATCACCAGCAGGATCATAATCAGCATCAGCAGCAGCAGCACCAGCAGGATCATCAGCATCAGCATCAGCAGCATCAGCAGCACGAGCAGGACGAGGAGCATGAGCAGGACAGGAAGCATGAAGCGGACCAGCAGGATGAGCAGGACGAGCAAGACCAGGAGCACGAGCAGTACGAGGAGGACGAGCAAGTCCAGGAGCACGAGCAGGACCAGCAGGACCAGCAGGACCAGCAGGACCAGCAGGACGAGGAGCAGCTTCAGCAGAGTAAGCACCAGCAGAAGCACCACCTCAGGAGCAGCTCAGCAGAGTAAGCACCAGCAGAAGCACCACCACCAGAAGCAGCCTCCAGCAGAGTAAGCACGAGCAGAAGCACCACCGCCAGAAGCAGCAGCATCTGCTCCTACAAAGGAAAAGCCAGCAGAAGCCCAGCCGCAGAAGAACGAGCCCATGCTACAGAAGCCCCAGCATAAGCAGAGTGAGGGCTAGGGGGCGAGAGGGTGGCCCTGTCTCTCTTGCCAGGGCTGGCAGCAGAGGGCTGAGGCTTCCTCTTTTCCCCATGTTTGTGGGGTTGCTGGTTGGCAGGGAGGCTGGCAGGAAGGCTGGCAGGGAGGCAGGCACCAAGGCTGGTAGGCAGCAGGCTGGTCAGGGAGGCAGGCAGCAAGGCTGTCAGGGAGGCAGGCACCAAGGCTTTCAGGGAGGCAGGCAGCAAGGCAGGCAGCAAGGCTGTAGGATGGCAGGCAGCAAGGCAGGCAGCAAGGCTGGCAGGGAGGCAGGCACCAAGGCTGGCAGGGAGGCAGGCACCAAGGCAGGCACCAGGCAGGCAGCAAGGCTGGCAGCAAGGCACTCAATGCATCTGGCAGCAGGTCTTTCCTCAGAATTGGTGACCTGCTTCCAAGCTGCTTCCCTTTATATCCACGGGGCTGATGCAATAAATCTCCCCCGCATGCGCAATTAACACCAGGCATCCGCTAGGCTTCCGCTGTGCATCCACTAGGCTTCCGCTCTGCATCCGCTTCATCGTTGTGCATCCGCTGTGCATCCGCTTCATCCGCTCAGCATCCGTTCTGCATCCGCTGTATCCATTCCGCCTCGCTTTGCTGAGGTCACCCGGAAGCCTAGCGGATGTGCCATCTGCTTCCCATCCGCTTCCATCCACTGGGCTTCTGCTCTGCATCTGCTTTCCATCCACCCTGCGTCCTCCCCCCCGTCTGTTCCTTTCCGTGTTATCCGCTCTGTTGTTATGCAAATTTTTGCCCCTTTTGAGAGTGGATAACAACGGCTGCGCTTTTTACAAACATTTTGCATCCGTTGGGCAGTGTGACAGGGCCTTAAAATTAATGTTTTTTTTCCCTTCCATTTTGAGTAAAAAAATCCAAAAGTGGATTCCAACTGGAAACCCAACTGGATACTTTTCTTGAATGAGAATAGTGTATTTTGCCATCACTTTTACATCCCTTGCGGTAATTTGTAACCTGTTATCTCTCATTATTGTAACTGCTCCCAAAGATGCTTGAAACCGGACCCCTCTGTTCTCTTGTTACTAGTTCGGAATGTTTGTTCCCCAGCATTTGCAATCTAGATCTGTTTTGACCCAAAGCTTGTTCCAAGGAAACAAACACAAAACAGAGGTTAACAGCAAAACCTTTTAATGATTATTTACAGATTCTGTTCCTTCATGGTTAAAAGGCTGTTTCAAACTAATTGTCTCTGATAAGAATGAGCCTTGCCAAGGTTTTGCAAGGCTGCAAGAACACTAGATAAAGTTACTAAGAAATATTTCAAACACAAAGAGTCTCCAAACACCAACCAAGATATTCCGAACATCCACAAGGCTTGAGTGCAAAAACTTATTTGCTTCCTGCAAAAAACTCTGGTTTCTCAGCTGGCTTTTATCTCTTAAGGGAGGAGCCATTACCTTGCAGCCTTACTCCTGAATTGCCCGTGCTGCTGCAGCTGCTTTTTCCTTCGAGCAACCCTGCACGCATGCACACTGGGCACAGGCTCCTCGTGGGCCTCTTCATCGCTGCTGCCAGCCTCCACAATCTCTGAAGGCAGCACTCCACTCCCTGATGGTCCTGGCCCATTCCTGCATCACACACATCTGAGTCCTCACTCTCCAAGACCTCAACTGTCCACACCTGCTGCCGGTGAACAACAACAAGATCATGAGGTGTACGTATTCCCAAATTCTGAAGGAAGAGATAGAAAATGGCATGGCTTGAAGTGTTTTGATTTAGGACAGTGTCTTTCCACAGCTCTTTGTCGGCATGGAAAGAAGTTTCAAATATTCCCTTGAAATGCAGATCAAGCACTCTTGCCAACACGTATTCTGTCCCTTCAAAATGTCGCTGTCACCGAAGTCCATAAAACAGCTGAAAAGGTAGGTCCTCTGCCAGATTTCATTTGGTTCTGTGCCTTCTTGCTTTCCAGTTCATTTTATATGGATTCGGTTGATGCTAACATGCTTGGTCAATGACAGCTCCTTACATTAAAGCTGAGACAGCAGCACTGATCTGTGTACAACAGAAAAAGGGTTTTGAGATGGTCATTAACATAAATAATCAAACCTTCTTTCCCCCCATCCTCCCTCCCATCCTCCTATCCTCTTCCCTCTCCCTGTCTTCCTTCCTTCCTCCATTCTTCCCCCTCCCTCTTCCTGTCTTCCTTCTTTCCTATCTTCCTCCCTCTCTCCCTCCCTTCCTTTTTCCCCAAATCATCCAATTCTGCACCTTTATTCTTCTATTTGTCTCAAATAGAATGATTTGAATGATGAACAACAATGATTGCTAATCTTGGTAATTAGTACCTGTGTTTGTATTGTTACAATTATATTAATATGAATTTGTTTTCCTTCCTTCTTTCCTTCTTTCCTTCCTTCCTTCTTTCCTTCCTTCCTTCCTTCCTTCCTTCAAGATAGTACGAATCACCAATAATTAAATATTCAAACAAAACTTTCGCACAGCCACATTTAATAAGACAGTTGTCTGAACCAAACATCACTTTACTGCTAAATATACACATAAATCAGTGGGACACAGTGGCTCAGTGGCTAAGATGCTGAGCTTGTCGATCAGAAAGGTCAGTAGTTTGGTGGTTTGAATCCCTAGTGCCGAGTAACGCAGTGAGCTCCCATTACTTGTCCCAGCTTCTGCCAACCTAGCAGTTCAAAAGCATGTAAAAATCCAAGTAGAAAAATAGGGAACACTTTGGTGGGAAGGGAACAGTGTTCCTTTTGCCTTCAGGCATTTAGTCATACCAGCCGTGTGGCATGGAGACCCTGAAGATGTCTTCAGACAGCATTGACTCTTTGGCTTTGTAACAGAGATGAACACCACCCCCTAGAGCTGGAAATGACTGGCATGGATGTACAAGGGGAACTTTTACCTAAATATACACAAATACCTCGTTCCCCCAGTCAAAAAAATTAAACTTCTCATAAATCAAGTAAGAAGCACCAAGAGAGATACTACTTCCAATCCTTGGTTTAAAGAAGTTTGTACTTTGTCAGATCCATGAGTTATGTGGGAGAGTGGGAGTTCTTATGATAAAGCAAACATTACAAAAAGCTGAGCAGACCATCTAGGAGAAAGAAATCTTGTTAGGTAGGAAAAATATGGTGATTTGTATGCTGAAATGAATGTTCTTCTTCTTAAAATAAAAAAAAATGGTATTCAGCTTTGTTCGAGTATTTTCCTATGTCATTATAGTTGTGCTTTTAAAGTTGTAGCAACGTTTTGGCAGAATCTCATTTGCCATCATCAGGCTTATGTATTGTGTTCATCTGTGAGTCTGACTTTCACAGCCATTTCTGTTTTAAATTTGGTGCCAGCCTACTGCTGTGCCAGAATGGTTTTTTCTTCATCATGATTGGTTGGGAGTTTTGGTCTGTGTTTATTGGTCTTGAAGTTACAAAACAGACAGAAGCTATTAGAAACAGCAATCAAGCAGAACACAGCAAACTCCAAGACCAATAAACACAGACCAACATATATATATATATATATATAAACCATATATAGTAGATATATATATATATATACTATATATAAATATAAGTATATATATAATAGATAGATAGATAGATAGATAGATAGATAGATGATAGATAGATAGATAGATAGGATAGATAGATAGATAGATAGATAGATATTTCTGAGGTTTTCGCGGGTATTTGTATGTGGATCTTTGGATTATTCCGGTTTTCTCCCGCGTAAAATTGGAAGTGTCTAGGTTGAAATTTCGATGAAGTCTCATTCATTCATCTTCAGGCTTGCTTCTTTCGGCTCTGTGCTTCTCAGAGTAATGTGAGCTTCCAGCTGCTTCTTCCTTTTAACTGCTCGTGGGGGTGTGACTTGATTGGGTGGGGCTTGGCTATGTTCTGTATGGGTGGGGGTGTGTTGTGTTCAGGTGGGGCTTGGGTTGTGCTCAGGTTAGTCTTAGTTGCTGGGGGATTTGAGCTGGTGAGCTGTGATCCTGTGTTTTGGCTTCGTAGTAGTGGTCATGCCACATCTTCATGGTGGGGTGTCAGTTCGCTTCATGTATGGGTCGAAGGGTTTGAAGCGGGTGGTTAGTGATGCAAGCTGTGGTACGGCTTCTGGTCTGTTGGTCGTGTTCTCATCTTCTGCGTGGGTGTGAGTCTTTTTCTATGTGGAAGTGTCGGTGGTAGCATCTTGTGTGGCACTGGTGGGTTGTGGGTCTGGTGTCATTCTTCATATTAGTACTTGTTTATTAATGAGGGCAGGTTTCCAAATGGCTGGTAGGCGGGAGATCATCTCGTTTATTCATGCTGTGTGGGCATTTTTCTACTTCTATGGCTTCTCTGATTATTCTGTTGTTGAAGTGTTCGGTTTTGGCGATAGTTTGGTATTTTTAAAGTCAATTCATGTCCTGTGGCTTGAGGTGTTGCACCAGGGAAGAGGTCAGTTCTTTTTGATTAGTTCTTGGTGTTCTTCAATGCGTTGCACTTATTCTTCTGTAGTTTGTCCGATGGTATGTGGTGGAAACGCCAGGTTCAAGGGATTTCGTTTATACTCCTTGGTTTTCTAACTCGATTTTGTCTTTAGGTTTCTTAGGATGATGGGATATTTTTCTGTTTGTGCAGAATGCTGTTTTAATGTTGTATTTTTGGAGGTCTTTGCTGATTTTGTCTGAAGTGCCTTTATATATGGTGAGAGGGCTTTGCCGTTCTCTTGTTCTCTGTCTTGTTTTGGTTGGCGGTTTCTTTTTGGATTAGGTGGGTAATCTTCTTTTTGGGAATCCATTGGCTGTAAGTACATCCATGAGAGTGTTAGTTCAGTTTTTTAAATGTGTTCATCGGCCAAGCATTTTTGTTCTGGGCGAGATGAGTGTCTCAGCTACAGAATTGATCTGTGCTGGGTGGTGGTGTGAGAGTGCATGTAGATAGCGGTTTGTATGTGCTGTTTTCTTCTGGTAGATAGTGTGTCCTGGGAGCCATTGGATTTTTTGTACACTAAGACATCTAGGAAGGGAAGATTATTGTTGGCTTCTGTTTCCATGGTGAATTTTTATTTTGGAGGTGTAGGTTGTTGAGGGGTGCTGTGAGGAAGTTGTTCAGTTTTTCTTTCCCATGTTGCCAGATTATGAAGTCTCATCTACATATATGAAGCCAGAGTTTGGGTTTGTGATCATATTTTTCTAGAGTTTGTGTTTCAAAGTGTTCCAATGTAGAGGTTTGAGATGACAGGTGAGAGGGGTGATCCCATGAGTGCCTCTTCTATTTGTTTGTATTTTGTCCGTTTTTAGGTGAAGTAATGTATTGGATAGGCAGTGGTTGTAAGATCGTAGAGACTTGGGGGGGTTGTATTTGTTTTGGATGGCTGTCAAGGCTTCTTTTATTAGGCCACTTGGGTGAAGAGGATCTATGACATCGAAGCTCACAAGTAGGTCGCCGGTTGCAAGTTTTTTCTTTATGATCTCGATGAACTGGAATGAGTTTCTTACATGTGAGTTGATGGATTCTGCATAGGGCTGTAGCTGTTTGCAAGAAATTTGGTGAGGTTTTGTGGAGGTGAGCCTATGGAGCTGACTATTGGTCGTCGTGGGGTTCCTTCTTTGTGTATCTTGGGAGACATAAAGCTTAGGGTATCTGGGATGATTTTAATGTGGGTATGATTCTTTGCTAGATTTCTTCACTGATGGGGGAGGCCTTTTATTTTGGATCTTGTGGTTTTTTCTAGGTAGGTGGTGGGGTCTGTGTTTAGAGGTTTGGATATGGGACTTGGAGTAAGTTGGTTAATTTGATGTGTAGTCAGATGTGTTCATAACCACTGTCCGCGTTGCCCTTGTCTGCTGGTAGGATTATTATGCTGCTGTCTTCTTTCAGGTTAAGTAGTGCAAGTTTGTTCTTCTTGGATAAGTTGTGTTTGGGTGGTTTGCTAGTACAGAAGATGTTGGTGATTCCAGTCTGATTCCTGTTAGCATAATCAGGGTTGGTTTTGGTCAGGCTGGGTTTCAACTCCGCATAATGATGGTTTCTGTGGGAATATGTTTGGTAGTGGCAGCAAAGTTGAATCCTTTTGAAAGGACATTGGTTTCGGCTCCGGTGAGGATCTTGTCTGAGGATGTTGTGCACTGTTTAATGTGTGGCTGTGAGGGGGGAGGAGTTTGTTTTCTGGTGTTGTTGTAGTTTCTGTGTTTGTTGGTGTGTGTGTCCGTCTTGAGGGTGGTTTGTGTTTCAGCTCTCCAGACAGCGAGTTGTTTGGATTTGTCCCAAAGTAAGGGGTGAATCTTGTTGCTGAGTCTGAGGTGAAGTGTGAGGAGTTCTTTGTTGGATTGGTCTAGGAGAAATCTTTTTGTTGTGGAGTTCATTTCTAATAAGGGCCAATTCTGTTCTTTTAGGATGCGTTGCGTGGCCTTGCTGTGTTGGTGTGGAATTTCAATTGGAAGCTTATGGGGATTAAATTTTGATCTTGGCAATTGCATAGGAAGGTGAGATCACATAAAATGGAAGCTCTTTGGACTTCAAGTTTTTCAAAAGCCCTGGTCAGTCCTGGCTTCTGTATTCAAGACTGATGATGGCAGATGAGATTATGCCAAAACGTTGCTACAACTTTAAAAGCACAACTACAATGACATGGGAAAATACCCGAACAAAGCTGAACAAGACATATGTAAGTACCCACGAAAACTTAAGAAAACAAATATATACATATACGTGTACATATACATACACATACACATACATACATACATACATACATAAATATGTATGTATGTATATACAGTACATGCACATATGTACATGTACATATATACATATATAAGATGACATTGTATATGATACTATTTTGTAATTCCATACACTGCAGAATATTATAAGTTATTCTTCATTTTAAATGTTCTCATAATGAATCTTTTGGGTGTATGCAAATCAGGGAATCCTGCAATATTATGATAAAAATATTGGTCATTTGGAGTTGGATTGGCAGAAGGCTGTGATTGCTGGTTTGGTTATAAGATTATCCCTCAAGGTGCCTATCTGAATATAATGAAGCTCATTTCTTTTTGGTGACTGTGCTTATGAATTTCAATTCAGCCTTAAGATGCAGAGACAATGTAGGTGGAAGAAGCAGGCACTTACCTAAAAAATCTCCTTCACATCTTCATGTCAAATCAGCATCTCGTGTCTGATCAAGAACCAGATTTGTCAAAGCAAACTGGATTCATTTAACTCAGGTTGGATAATCTGGAAAGACTTTTCCATATTTTCATATTTCCACTCTCCATGAGAGAGAGTGGGGGAGAGAGAGGGAGAGGAATATACATACACACACACACAAAAAAAATCAATGTGATTTTCCATAACTTAATGATATGGATTGAGTCAACAATTCAAGCTGGATTAGAGAAAACACGGATACTCCTTTGGAAATCATTTTGGTCCTCAGTGTAAAACTTAAACAGATTGGTGGATATTACTTTATGAGACATCTCAGCCTTAAAAGTCTCATTCTTGATTTCACGAAGACTCAGACAAGATAAAGAAAGCAGTTCTGGAATTCTGGAATTCTTCCCAATTTATCATCAGGAATAGAAGACATTGGTCATCTCTTCTGTCGAACAAAACATGTTGCTCTTATCTTCAGATGAATCCACTGGCAAGTATAAGCTATGTATATATCTTGCTTAAAGACATATAATAAGGAGAGAAAGAGGCGTGTGTAAGCTAATACTTTCCAGGAATATTGTTTCAACAAGTCTCAAGTGGATCCGGCTCATTTTCTCTTGAACCTTTCTTAGTCTTTCTTACTCACGCACTACATTTGATCTAGTTGTCTTTTATTTTTAGAGAATTGTCCAGTTGATAGATGGACAGACAGAAAGATGGATTCTCTTGGTCCTTTACATATTGCATTCTAGTTGGGTTGGAATGAACAGAGACACAAAAGGCTTTAGAATGATATCAGCTGTTCCTCAAAGGGACAATGCTACTTAAGCCCCTGTCCCACTGCACCAACAGATGCAAAGAGGATGTAAAATGGACCAAAAAGCTTGCCATCCATTGGAAAACACGATGCATCCGTTGTGTACTCATTGCATATGTGTTTCATACGCTCTATCCGTCAAGCATCCATCCACTGAGATTTCATCCGCGCACGAAGTTTTGAGCTGCAGAAAACTTTTTGAATGGATGAACTTTCTGCCGCGTATGAAGTACATCCAGGGCATATACGGGCAACAAATGTTCTATGTCTGTTATCATCCATTAAACATCCGCTGTATTCTCTCAGCATCCTCTGGCCATCCTCGCAACTCACATCCACTGCAGCTGAAAACAGAAAAAGGGAGGAAAAAAAGGTACACGGAACGTCCACATAGCGTTAGTAGCACGGAAATAGAAAGGATGTAAGCGGATGCATCTCATATATAAAGCGTTAAAATAGACAAAATGTTTGTATATGGGATGTATCTCGGATATTTAGGATGTCTGCAGTATGTCTAGAGTATGTGGAAGGACAC
>BHFT01016405.1:0-15658 GCA_004320025.1 Laticauda laticaudata
TAAGGGTTTTGGTGCCTTTGAAGTTGATGCTAATGACCTGTGGCTTTCATGTGTTTAGACTAGTGAGGATGTGGTTCCAAGCTTTTTTACTGAATTTTTGTGTTCATTCAGGTGGGTGTTTTATTCTTCTATGGTCTGTCCCAATGTATTGTGGCCGAACTTATTGAATGACAGGGGACTTTGTATATGCCTTGGTTTTCCAGGTCAATTTTAATCTTTGGGGTTTCTAAGAGGGCTTGGCTACTTTTTTCTGTCTTTTTTGACGGCAGTCCTTGAATGTGATGCCCTGTGTAGTATCTTACTGATTTTGTCTGTAAGTACCTCTTATGTAGGGCAAGACAGCTGTCATAGGTTCTGTTCATCTTCTAGGTCTCTATTATGTTTAGTGTGTTTTTTTGTGGATCAGCCAGTGATTTTGCTTTTTTGGAAGCCATTGGCTTTCACTACTTTAGTCAGGGTGCATAGTCAGTTTTGATGTGTGTCCTTGTCTGCCAGGTTCCTGGATGTTGGCAACGGAAGTTTATCTGCCACATGTGGCAGATTTGCTGACCCGTTGCTACAACTTTAAAAGCATTAATATTTTTTAAAAATAAAATTTGTCCAACCAATGACGTGGGATAATACCCGTAGGCAGCTGAACAGCATATATATCCCACGTCATTGTAATGCTTTTAAAAGTTGTAGGCAACGTTTCAGCAAGACTCTCATGTGCCAATCATCAGACTCTTCTATACAAACTCAATACAGAAGCCTGAATGATGGCAGATGAGATTCCCTGCTGAAACCTTAGCCTACAACTTTAAAAGCATTACAGTGACGTGGGATAAATACCCCGAAGGAAGCTAAACTGCATTTTATATGTGTTGTGTGTGTGTGTGTGTTGTGTGGTGTGTGTGTGTGTCTGTTTCACCATTATATATATATCTGAGGTTTTCGCGTATTTGTATGTGGATCTTTGGTTATTTGTTGTTTTCTCCCATGTAAAAATTGGCAAGTATTGGAAGTACTTCCAATTTTACATGGGAAAAACCTGAATAACCAAAGATTCATATATTCTATATAGTGTGTGTGTGTGTGTGTGTGTGGTTGTGTGGTATGATACTTGTATATATGTATAATCATGTATATATTAATGTATGTAAAATATATATAATATTAATGTATTATCCCATATATGTACTATGGAACACTGGGTGGCCAAGGGAGACTTAATTGGACTGTCACTGGATTGATTTATTTTTTGATCGTAGGGAATGGAACCTAAGCATTTAGGGCCCAACTTCCTCTGGGAAGTTTCAAGGTGAGATATTTAGTTGACATAAAAAACTTTGTCCTCCCTTTAAATGGTGTTTGAGGGCATCTATGTTCGTCTGCTTGTTTTTTATATCTCAGTAGCTTAGTCACAGCTTTTTTGTATATCTCCCACCTTTTTTAATATGAGTCCATCCCTCCGTTAAAGAGTATGGTGTTGAAAGAGTTCCCCGTAGGTAATTCCGGTCACAAGAGACAAATTCCATGCTGGTGTTTTACTTTGGAACGGAAGTCAAAGCTGTATGCTGCCTGTGTACACTGCATTATTGTAAGTAAACTTTCAGCAATGGCAAATAGTTCCGCCCAGTTTCTTCTTTCGATAGTTTACATAGCATTCTTAATGTGGATCTTTTCCACCATGGCATTCCGTTCTCTCTGCTGCCCCATTGCCATGCGGACTAGAACGCTGAGGAGGAAAGCCCTTGGGATCGACCCAATGGACTTACAAACTCCCTCCAGAACTTAGCCAGTCCAAATTGTTACACCTCAGTCTGAGATTTGACGGTACTCCCGTGGAAGCCTATAGATTTATGCTTCAACGGAAACAATTTCTGCAAAGTTTCTTAGCCCGAAGGTAGGGCGCTACATGCCTGTATGAAGTGGGCTTCGCTTAGAAAATACGCCGACTAATATCCAAAATCACGGTACTTTCCTCCACTCTCCAGGAACACTATGAATAAAGTCCATCACGATTTCTTCCTATGACTTCATTGGTTCAACTACTTGTTGAAGGAGGCCAGGGTGTTTTCCAGTTCTGTTTTCATCCTTGGCACACAATTGACAGCTTTTCCACATAGTCCTCGACATCAATTTTCATTTTTGGCTACCAGAACTGTCTCCTGACCAAATGTAGGGTTTTAACGAACCCAAAATGTCCCCCAACTACGAGTCATGGCTATGTTTCAGTACCATCATTTTAGAGTATTGGGTACATAAATTTTTGTCCCTTTCCAAGCCATCCATCTGTAGAATCCTGAATCTAAAAGTTTTCGGGCTTTCCACAATTTCCCAAACTATAATCTATTCCCCCTTGGTCGTCATCACATCACATGGCCAATCACAATTGTTCAAAAGTAAGATCAGTAAGATCCTTATTTCATCCTGTGCCATACTAAATGACCTTGAACTAACAGAAGAATTTTATTTTGTCTACTTAGAACTACTTAATTGAAATCACCCCCCTCTCACTTTCTCAGGCTATGTGGCAGTGTGGAATATAGCTTCCAAAGCTGACATCATGATTGTTGAAAAGCTTTAAGAAGAAAAGGTAGTGGGAAATGAAAATGTAATATGGAAAATAGTAAATTAGGGAATTATATAATCACATTCCTATTTTCTTCTTCCCTTTATTTTCCCTTTCTTTCCCTAAAAAAATCCCATTGTTATTTAGCTTATTTGTTTGTTTCAGATTCCACAAAGACAGACCAAAGCTCCCAATTGTAATATTGATGTAGCCTAAGTAAACAAAGAACAAGCTGTAATTGGTAATCCTTGATTTATAACCACAAATGGGACTGGAACTTCTATCTGATACAGTTAACTTATACAGTTACATATACAGTTACTTATACATAACTGATACAGTTATTAAATGAGTAGCATCCAAATTTATGACAATTGGTAAGGTAGTTATTAAGTAATTTATGTGATTGTTAAGTGAACCTGGTTTCCCCCGTTCACTTTGTTTGTTAAAAGTCTCCTGGGCATTGTAGATGTCCAGGTTGAGCCCCGAATGTGTGTGTCAAATGCATCATTAGTCTTGAATCCCTTTATGCCCACGATATCTAAATCCAGTCCATCTTGAATTCCATTGACTTTTATCTACTGCCAATTTGTTTGACCATTAATAGTTCAATTCTTGTAGAGAGTTTAAGCTTGCAAGAAACCTTTACATTCATTTCAACTGCCTGGACTTCCTGATTTCTTGCACTTGACAGGTAAGGTCACGAATGGTGTTATCTTGGAATTCTGCAACCATCATAAATAATGTTGGTTCCAAACATCTGAATTTTGGTCATATGATCAGATGGATGCTGTCGTTGTCATAAATATGAGAACTGGTTTTAAGTCACTTTTTAAAACAGCAGTGTAACTTTGAATGGTTGCTAAATAAATAGTTGTAAGTTGAGGACTATCTGTAATTATTCTACAACCATTTTCATCTATTGTTAAAATTGATATATGTATCTGATTTTTTTCTCATTTCAACTGTTCAATGGCATCTTGTAAGTTGACTTTTAACTGTTTGATCTATTAGAATGTGTCTTTCCTAAGTTTCTTTCTTTAACGCTTAAGGGACCAGAGCTCCTGCCTCTTTTCTCTGATTGATTCCTAAGGAGCATCTCTTCCCCTTTCCACAAGGTCATTCACATATTCCAATAAAGAATCCAGCCGTCATGGAATTGATGTAGGGTAAAATAGGAGGAGCAAGAGTGAGGTGGCTTTGTCTTGACCTGAATAAAAGGCATAAATACATAAATTAGGAAACATATTTTGGAAGGGTTTTGTATAGTACTTGAGACACTTTGGGGTTTTATACATCTTGCTTTAAAAACTTTCACTCTTCCTCGACAAGAACATTTCATTCCAAGTCTGCCTAAAACAAAAGTGATTCAGAAAAAAATAACCTGTTATTTTTCTTTTTTTCCAAAATGGGAACGTGCCCAAGAACATGCCCATTAACCAGGAAAAAACTAAGTTTGGATTCTCCTGTCTATAAACTACAGAATTGCCCTGTCTACTTGGAGCCAAATAATCTGTAGTGGCAGCCAGCCCTTTTGCATAGTGTTTTTGTTATGAAGGCTTACTTTAGCCATCTGAGTCTTAATACAGAAATCTTCAAAGAACTGGGCTTGGTAAAGTTGGCAACATTTTGTTATACCTCTAATAAGCTAGATATTTACCAAGCCACCCATTTTCTTTGACCTTGTGGAGAAGCCTTTATTTTAAAGATATAGCCTGGCACACATTTCCAGTTAATGGAAAGCTAGAACAAGTGTGGTGATGTCGTTGGAGTTTTTGAGTTCTTCCTTTTCTTCTTTTTGGTGCTGTATCTTCCTTTTCTTCCACAATTTGTATCAGATCCTTCATCTTGAAAGTTTAGACAAAGCAAAGGCCCTTGCCTAAAGTTCCAAATATCACCCTTCCAAAGTTACTGCTCCTATTATGGATTTTTGTTTTGATAGATGATTGAGCATGAGATGGAAAGAAATGGCAAATTGTACTTGATATGAATACGTTGTCAGTTACAAAGCAATTTTTTTGGTTAAAATAGAAGAGTAGATGCTTCCATACAGATTATTTAACATCATTCTGCAGTAACCTTCCTATCTTCTTGCCCACATCCTTGTTTGGATCCCCTACCTTTGTTCATGACTTTTTTAAAAAAATGTACTCTCAGTTATTTTCTGTAGTTTTTAATGTTGCAAATGTATCAGAGCATTGGAACCAGTTGCAATTAAAAATGTATGAAAAGATTCAATAGATTGAATTGACTTACTTCAATGTTATTTTTTTTTTTTGTAAATTGTAATAATAGGCTTCTCCTGTTGTGCAATTCTCTGGCTAGATTTTTTTTAATTGATTATGCGCCATCAAGTTGTTTTTGACTTTTAGTGATCACAAAGAATTTCTCCATGATGCCTCATAGGTCGCGCCATGACAACCTATCACACTTGCTATCTAGTTTTGGCTTTCATCCAGGGCACCAGAACTATTGTTCATAGCCAGGATGTCTTTGATGACTTGAAATCTGGGAGTTGTATTATCAATACAGCTGGAAAATTAACATTAAATAACACAATGATCTTGGCTGTGACTCCTTCAGAATTACAGATAAAAATTGCATTTGTTCTAACAAAGGACTTACCTGTGAAAAATAGTTATGATTTTTCCTTCTTAATAATGATTAAGATTATTTAGTATTTACTAAATTCTTTGATCAAAACAAGATGGACATAGATATCGGATACAAACTGCAGTGATGAAAATAATGACTAAATATGACTTGTAATATTATAGTACAAACTCTGGCCTCTTGTGTCCCAGTGTTAGTTGTAAGGTATCAGATTTGTGTTGTGATATCCCAACACCTTGTCATTTGACACTACTGTGCAGAAAACAGTGTGAGAGAGGGACTATTTGACACTTTTTTATTTCTTTTTCTTTTACTATTCCTTCTTTTCTGACATATTTTGATCCTGTTAGATTCTGTTTATTAATTTTTATAATAAACATTATCCAATATTTTTATTTGCATTAAATTTAAAATAGTTTGGAGATGATTGTTTTCTGGTCTGCATTTTTCGTTAGCTGTGCATATTAAGCTGGAAATAGTTAAGCTAAAAGTTACCTACTACTAGAGTCAAATAGTTCAAGGGACAGACAATTACTCTCTTGCCTGCATATAAGTAATCAGTATTATGCATTCTTAATCTTTGCATACATGCATTTATCTATTTGTTTTTATTCTGAGATATCCTTCAGGCTATTAAACATTCCTACATATACCTCCTTGTGCAGCAGGCAATGAGAATGCCGAGTGTGTATGTGGAACCTACCCTCCACATACACACTCATCTATATTAATGTAGAACAAACAATGGTCCTCAGTGCTGGTGGGATCAAGCTGCAACAGAGCAACCTGAGGGAAAACAGCCCTCCAGTTGAAGGCTGAACTTTACAGTAAAATTTGCAAAGCAGTCTAAGCTGTTACTGAACCTGATGTTGAACAACCTTGGAGCCTGCAACCGATCAGCTAGTCAGTTTTGTCTCTTCCAATCAGCCAAAGAAGACAAATCTCTAGTGTCATTCAGCAAATAATGTATGTAGGATGACAACTCATTTCTAGAAAGCGTTTCAAAAGGAAAACTGTTTTAAGAAATAAAATATTAAATTGGAGGCAAGTTTCTTTTACAAATGTTCTTAATACAAATTTGTTTGTGTACATTTTAAGGTGGTAGATTTTCTTCCCTCTTTTATTATAATTTCCTCATCCTGAAAAAATTAGGTGAATGAGATATCCAGTCACTGAATTGGCAGATATGATGCTGTTACAGAATGCATTAAATCAAAGAAGTAAGCCTTGTAATTTTGTGATCTAGTGACCAATGTCATGGATGTCCATTCTGAGAACAGCACTTGACCTACACAGGCTCCATTCAGTTTTTATTGAAAATGTGCTGGGAAAGAAAGATATGAATGTACTACTCTGATTCTTTTTTATTTTGTTTCAGTGGTTAGTCCTTGTGTAATTATGGTAACTGGGAGTGGCAATTCTGTTGGTAAGCAACATTGTCATTAAAGCATGATATCACCTGACTGTGCCAACTTCTGATGGCAGTTGCAACAGTCTAAGTTGCCATATCACATAGACACAATGTCTTTCAGTTACATAACTGCTATTTGTGACTTCCGCCAACTACTGACTTTGTTTGTCAGAAGCAAGCACGGGATGCAACAACCACAGTTACAAGAATCCATCATAAATCCCCCTTGTTTAGCACCATTTTTATTGGGAAGGTTACTGAACAAGTGGTTATTCAGTGAGGATTACCTGTATTCGTTTTGTAGGATATCCAAGGAGAGAAATTGGATACACTGTTTTTCTTGGCCAATTCTTAAATCATAGTGTAACTTCTATTATAACAGTTCTTCCTCTTTCCTCTTCAGTTTGCCTCCAGATAAACAGAATAAAGAATGCGCCAAATAGTTCTGTTGATCTACACGGTTTTAAAACCATTTGTGAAATAGACATCTTGTTAATGTTTTTTCTTTGCACAGAAACTCCCTAGAAATTCTGAGCAGGCTGTAAAGTATGGAAAAAGCATATGTCACTTTCCAATCTCTTTAATCTCCATGTTCCCAAATTATAGAACCTGAATGCTGTAGGCTGATAAATCTGCTATCAATGAAATCTATGACACAGGCTGCTCTCTAAAGGGTCCAAAACATGTTTAACTTTAATCTAAATTCATGTAAAGATCAAACCACACCAACAATTTCTTTATGTACATATTTTCCACTGTCCCCTGACTTAGAGATTTGGGAGAAGTATTTTATTGGGCGGGGGAGAGTAAGCATCTTGTGCATTTTTCCTCTAGAAAAAGGGATCTTTCTATCAAAGCAGGGTAAATTTTATTAAATTTCAAAAACCTTGGTGCCCAAGAAAGTAATTGGATAGTCAAATATGTGATATAATCCAGCTATGCCCAGATTAATTTATTTTCTTTCGTTGCTACCACAGTAGTATATTGTGTGTGTGACTGCATAGGGTGCTTCACAATATTAATTGAATGCACCAAAGAAAAAAATGAAATCACGAGCAACCTCTTTTCTTTTTGGTTATAATGTGTAACAGATAAATCATAGTCCTCCAGTTAGTATCAAAGGAACTCTGCTCACCTCTAAAGAAAACAATAACTAGCATAGCTATTACATCCCTCCTTACCTAATAATAAACCCAATTTACATTTTTAAAAAAAAAAACTCTTCCTAACTCTGATCTTTCTAAAAGGATGTTAGAAACCTGACCATAAGAACATTATGGATTCAAAGTGAAAGTTGGGAAGAACTAAGATCAGCAGCCAAAAAAACTGACTGATTTGGGCTACTCATTAGCTCACAGCCCAATCTACTTCACAGGATTGAATAATAATGTTTACCTCTTTGAACGGCTGAACAATAGATAATCACAAATTGATTAAAATTATCTATCCAGTAGAAAAAATGAAGTGCTCTATAGTGTCTGATCTGGAAGTACTTATAGCCCAGCTAAAGCCCATGTCACATTGAACCAACGGATGCAAAGAGGATGTAAAACGGACAAAAAACCTTGCCATCCGTTCGAAAACGTGATGTACTCACAGCTGCCTCGCGAGGTTTTGCTTCCTTCTCGTATCCGCCAGCGACCAGTTCATCCGGTCGTTTGTACGTTCATCTCCGCCTCACAAATGGTTTTGGCAGGCTGCCCAAAACTGTTGCTGGCAGGAAAATGTATTCCAGGATCGGTTCATTTCAGCCTGCATCCGCTACGCATCCGTTCTGTCGGCATCTGTTACGTATCCCAGCTATAGCTCCGCTAGGCCATCCGCGACGGCGCATCCCGTCGGAACTCCATCCGCCCGCGGGATGAGGTGACGGACGGGATTGCGAACGGATGCGCAGGATTCTAAGACGGAATGCCAGAACAGAAACAAAGCGTTTTAAACAGAAAAAACATTTGCATAGGGGACCTAATCTCGAACTATTAAGCGATGTCTATACAGGTATGCCCTAGAAGGATACACAAATTGGAGCCCACTAATACTGCACTATAAAGAGGGGAGCCACACTGACCGCATCGTCACTTTGCAGAACAGCAACAGCCACAGCGGGTGCAGAACCTCTGCAGCCTTCATCTGCGCGTCTTCCTCCTTTCACAGCATCCAGTCATGGTCCACCGTGGATTCGTAACAAACAGCTCCTTTCGGGCAAGCCCACCAATCGTTCTGCAACAGTTGCCGACGACGCCATCTAGCATGGCCTCTGTGAACTCTACTGTCGAAAGAAAAGACGCCACAAAAGAGTCTGGATCCAAAGAATGGTTTGCCAGAAGAGCAGAGCGGACGGACTGCTACAAACAAGCTGATAGCGTGAGTTCAGGAACGAAGACACTCGCGCGTTCCAGAACTTCATAGGATGGCCTCCCAGCCATGTTGATGAGTTGTGCAAGCGGCTTGAATACCAGGTTGACCAACGAGCAACACACACCAGGCTATCGCCCAGCCTGGAAACCTGGTCAAGGTTTGCAGCTCACTCTGCGCCCAGCCCCTGGCCTCAAGGGACCTCCTTACAGGCAGCATGAAGTACGGCTGGGGGTGCCATCCAACACATCATCAGCATTGGTGTCCAGAGAAGTGGTTGGCAGGTGCATCATCGAAGAATACAGGGAGGAGCTTCCTCCCAGTACCCCTCCACGAGAAGGATGGAAGAAGTTGCAGAGCAAGTTGGTATCAGAAGTGGAACTTACCACACACGTTGGAGCCATAGATTGGCAAGCACGTGCGCCTGCAAAATCTCCAACCAACTCAGGCCTCCACTTATTTCACAACCTCAAAGGCTTCTTCAGCATTCATCCTCTTTCCCTGTGCAATGTCGATGCTGACTACAAAGTTCATGTACACTCGATGCGTTTAAGGCAACGGGTCATCTTTCAGATGCCCTAGGTAACAATGCCAGGTCACCTCAAGGAGGGAGCTAGAAGGCAAACCTCATCGTGGGCTTCCGCAGAATCCAGAACCCTGCCCAACGAACACACACAGTGTAGCCCTACTCATCGTGGGCGGATGACGCCCTTCTCCCTCACAACACTACCTCATGAGAACCCCTACCCCCCTTCCAGACTCCTCCACCTCGTGAAGAGAGGATCTTCAACTACGGCTGTCCAGGGCAAGGCGGGTGGTGGAGAAACGCCCTTTGGTATCCTGGCCAACAGGGCCCAAGGTACTTCTCACCACCATGCAGCATGAGGCACATACTGTGAGGAAACATCATGGAGCTTGCTGCACCTCGCACAATCTCAGCGCGACCCGCTATGCCCCAGTTGTTGCAGAACAGGCTCGTTGGGACCGTCAAAAATGGCAATGGGACATGGAGCCTGGGGAAATGGATCCAAGGGCGAAACCTGATCGACACTGAGGATGTGGCCAAGGCCCCAACAGAGCCTCACATGAAGCGAAAGAAGCAGCGCAACCTCCTGAGACAATGGCTGAACTCCCCAGCTGGAGCAGTGGAGTGGCAAGACATGGATGTAGATGCTTAATTGGATTGGCTGTCCTTCAGCCGTGTCTCATCACACGGATGAGATTGGGCCATGTATTTTGGTTGGCCTACAATGAACAGGGCGATTAATAAAGAGTGTTTCTATGTTGATATGTGTGGATAATTATTACATTATATTATAATAAAGAGGCGGTCAGGATGTGGCACCTGGAGGGTGGACATACAGTCCCCACTATGCTTGCACTGCGGGGTTTATGCTATCCCACAGTTAATTACCATCCAAAGGTATCCCTGCCCATTCTACAAGCTATCTCAACCATCGCCACTGCTATCTTAACCCATACCCACAACCATGCAAAGGCTTAAACCATTTCTAAGAAGTTTTCCAGCAAGACTTTTTATAAAAAAAGGGAAATTGAATGCAAGTGTGTAAACCATAAATAGACTTTATAAGCAACAAGCTATAAGACAAAAGATGGAGTCTCTTGGTATTCCTCTTGGATCGCTCAGTCCCAGGGTGGAAAGCGGGTGCAGGTGCTGTGGAGGTGGCTGGTGCTGGAGTGTCTTGTCTCAGCTCCTCCAGAGAGCATGATCAGCAAGAAGCACCCCCTCAGAACAGCGAGCCCTTGCTGCAAGAAGCCCCAGGAAGAACCAGGAGTGAGCGGCCAGGGGGGGTGGATGGTAGCGCCTGTCCTCTTGCAGGGCTGGCAATGCAGATGCTGAGAGTCTTGGGGTGCTTCCGCCATGGTTTTGTGGGTTTGCCTGGCTGGCAGGGAGGCTTGGCGAGGAACACAGGCCTGCGGCAAGGCTAGGGCTGGGTGCAGAAAGGCTGGCAGGCAGGCAGGCACCAAGCTGGCAGGCAGGCAGGCAGGCACAGGCATCTCAAGCTGGCGGAAGGCTGGCTACAAGACAGGCACCAAGGCTTGTAGCGGGGCAGGCACCAGAGGCTTGCACGGAAGGCTGGCAGGAAGGCTGGCAGCGCAAGGCGCCCAAGGCTGTGCAGGCACGACATGAACTCAGAGGCATGGCCGGGAAGGCAGGCAAGCTAAATGGGGCAAGCAGACTGGCTCGGTCGCGCAAGGCTTGCAGGCAAGTGCTGGCAGGAGGCCTGCAGGACGAGGCTGGCAGTCACAGGCTTGCAGGCAGACATGCCAGGCAGGGCAGGTAACGGAAGAGCCAAATCTCGTCCGGCAGCAGGTCCTTTCCTCTCAATCTGGCGACCTTGCTTCCGAAGGCTGCTTCATCCGTTATATCCGGCGGGGGCTGGACGCCAATGATTCCTACCCCGCATGCGCAATTACATTGCCAAGGCTCATCCCGCCCTAGGCTTCGCTGTGCAATCGCGCCTTGTGCATCTGCCTGCTGCATTACCCGCTTCATCCGTTCCCGTGTCGCTCTGCATCCGCTCTCATCCGTTCCGTGTCCGCTATCTGCTGCGGCCCCCCGAGATAGCCTAGTGACGTGTCCACTCCGCTTCCATCCGCTTCCATCTGCTGTGGCTATCCGTTCATCACGCATACTCGCTGTTGCATCTGCCCTGCGTCCTCCACAGACGTTCTGTGTATCTGCTCCGGTGGTTATGCAAATTTTTGCCCCTTTTGAGAGCGGATAACAATGGATGGAACATTTTGCTCATCCACTGTGTCCTTTTTCCATCCGTTGGGCAGTGTGACATGGGCTTTAGTAGAAGCAATGGGTTGTATGAAAGATGGTGCCAGATTAAGCTGCATAATTCTCTATTCACTGATATTTTGTTTAACCTAAGAAACTCCTGATTTATATCTTAGGAGAAACTTATTTAGATAAATCCATTATCTGAAGATGTGTAAACCCTGGCTGAATCCTTCTGAATGAAGAATCTTCCCAGCTAAAATGGAGCGTGTTGGATTTTCCCCAAAGATCTCATGTATGGTAACAGTGATTGAACTCAAAAGAAGGGAAATGTAATTATTCAGTGCATTTAGAATTTATCAGTGAATGGAATAAAGTGGTCAATTAAGATTTCTGTCTTTAGGAGGAGGCTTCACTAAGCAAGCCACCAATGATTCTCTGCAAAGAACCCTTATAAAAGCAGAGCATCATCAATTTGATTGTGGAGAGAGTACAGGAGAGTATACTCATTTGGCAAAGGAATATATGAGAATATTTTATTTATCAAAATTTATATGCTGTTCCTCTCACAATCAAGGCAACACTGAACAACTTACAACATAATAAAACATGAAAGTAAAAACAGTAATAAATATAAAAATGGATTAAAAGAACAAGCAATTAAACAAACTAAAAAACCCCATGGTTTAGGGAGATGGTGATGGCTTCTCTTGTTACTACTCTAGCCATCTGCAGGCAACAGCTTCGCTTCAGGGCCCTCTGCCAACTGGCATAGCCAAGTTTTGAGGCATTTCCTGAAAGCCAAGATGGCAGATCTCACCTCCTATGGCAAGATGTTCCAAAGGGCTGTAGCCATGGCAGAAAAGGCTCTTCTCCTGGACATTGTCAGGTATAATTCTTTGGATGATCGAGTCTGCAATAGGTCTCTTCTGCCAGCATGAGTGGGACAGATCTATCACATTGGAGTATAGATATTCTGGATCTATTCCATAATGAATTTTAAAGGTGATGACAACATCTTGAATTGGATCCCAAAGCAAATCTTCAGTCAGTTCAATTCTTGTTAGAGTGCCGTTTCTTCCAAAATCGAATGCTCTGCCACATTCTGGACCAATTGTAACTTCCAAATACTCTTCAAGTATAGCCCCATGTAGACTGCCTTGCAGTAATCCAAACAAGAGATAACCAGAACATGACTGAGCACGGAACCTCACGATCCAGAAAAGAGTGCAATTGGCACACAACGCAAAGTTGTGCAAAGCCATGACTGCTACTCTTTAATTAGGAGTTTGCAAGAGTTCCTGAGTTTTGGGTCTGTGTGGGATAGTGCTACCTATCCAGAATGAAAGATGACAGACCTTCGGATCCCGAGACTCTTCTCCATATCCATAGTAACTCTGTCTTATCAGGTTTCAGTTCACTAACTGCCTCAAATTCTGATGGCATGTGTATGAAAATACAATTCCCATAATTCAAGGGGCTGGCCTTTTGCTCTAGACCTTTAGATGGGCAACTCATAGTCCACATGTAGATCCCAGCATATGGCTCTAGAAGATTGCCAGATTGTACTGTGGAAATATGACAGTACAATGGCAGTTTGCTAGTAGTGTGATTTTTAATTATTTTTCTTTGAAAAAGGTGATGATAAATGATAGACACTCAGTCAAAACATAAAAAGGAAAGGAAAAAAGAAAGGAAAAAAGGAGGTTAAACCCTTTCTTCTAAGATTTATCTTTCCTTGCCTGCTAGTCACATGCACTGTTTTTGCTTTCCACCTGCTTTATTTCCTGTAACATTAAATGACCAAAACCACAAAATCTCTTCATCGGTATTTGTAGAAACAAACAAAACCCATCAGTGTTTTGATAAGCAGCCACCTGCCCGCTGATCCTGAACTTGCTCACCTGCTGTCTGCTCAGTGATGGGCTGACAACTGAAGCCAATAAACCTGTTTTCATGCTTTTTCAGTTGCCTCTTTGCTGTGATGCAACTGTTCCTAAAAGAAAAAAAAAAGAGAAACGCTCCATACTCTTACAGAATCAACACTTCTTTTCTCAATAAAGATGAGCTGCATGTTTTGCATACCTGTGCTGCAAATATAAGCTGATTTAGCTGTCATGGCTTTGCTGTAGGAGAACATGGGGGATGAGAGACAAGGAAACTGCAATGGAGAGCTTTGGATGCCTATCATTTCCTAGTCTCTCACCCCGCAGACAATTGTACAGAGACAAATGGGACAGCTCTCAAAAACCGGTGTACTTGTGACAGAGTCACTTTGCAATTGTAAAGCTTGACTCTAAATAAGCAAGTATTCTATTTTCTATTCTGTTACCACATTCTCCAATAAAGATCTGGTGTAAGAGAGGGTATACCTAGTATGCTGTTTGTAAACAATGTAAAATCTCACTTAAGACTGACTGGATTCACAGCATTTGCTAAGCCCAGCTAGGTTTTTTTTTCCTTAGGAATGTTTTGTTGAATACGGCTACAGTTGGCTGGATTTCACATATAGCACAAATATAAATCACAGTTTACAAACCACAGTGATGTTTTTATACAAGGCAGTCTTTCAGAAACAAGCTATGCAAACTTATAGCTCATATATGAATCCAGCCATGTAAAGTCAGTAATCTCGTTCCAAAAATTGGCAGTAGATTATAATGAAAATTCACAAGCAAAAGAAGGGTTCCATAGCTCTTTTGTATTCATGTTCGCCATCCTTTGGTAGTCAGGGTTCTACAGAACTTGATAATGGGGGTAAAATGAGGATCCAGATTGTTGGGGGCAATGTGCTAACATTGTAAGTGCTGTACATCAAAAAGCTAGTATTGCTATTGCTATATGCCCATGATGGCGAACCTATGGCACACATGCCAGAAGTGGCATGCAGAGACATTACTGCCGGCATGCGAGCCTCACCCAGAGCTGCCAGCTGATTGTCAGGTACCTGGTATGCATGTGTGGGGTGCAGTGGTGCGGGGGAGGTGCATCCACAGATGCGTGACATGCTCACATATGTGCAGAGTCATGCAGCACACATGGTCGTGCATGTGCAGAGGGTGAGGGGGGGACCTGCATGCATTGCCTTCTGGGTGCTGGCATGTGAGAGCGGCACAGGAGCCCAAAAAGGTTAGCCACCACTGCTATGTGCCATAATTTATAATCAGGAATGATCTGATTAATAACAAAATTTATCATATTTGAAAGTTAGCTAGGCTGATAATCACCATGATGTTTTGTATTTTCAAAAATCACAGTGCATTATTTTTCTTACTAAAATACATTTTTTCATATATTTAAGAGACCAGTTTTAAATAGAATGTCTGTGATGTGTGAATACCATTTTTATCAGGGTTAGTTATTTGGTTATAGCTGTTAGTACCATAGTAACATTTAGTACCATTTTTTTCCAGATTTTGTTCTACTGTAATTTTGTTAATTTATTTGATTCTTTTTGTTAGTTTTTATTGTTTTTATTTTTTATTTTTATTTTAAATGTGGTTTTACATTGTATAAGCCACCTTGAGTCACCATGGATGAATAGGCGGCAATATAAATTCAATAAATAAATAAATAGTACTATTAGGTGTCATAGTAGCCATGCACATTTGAAATATCTCTTAACTGGTCTAGCCCAGTTATGGTTTTTTGCTTCTTGCAATATGCAACCTTTTTATCCTCAAATGTGTTGTGCCACATAGATTTGGAGATAGAAAAGCTATCTTAAGTAAGCGAAAGATCATGGTCCTAGAAGAAGAACTTACTTGGGAAAAGAGAAAGTGTGAATCAAGTATTACGCACAAGAAGAGCAAGTCATCCAAAAAGAGAAGCCACCTTCTGGTTGGGGACTCAATTTTAAGGGATGTAAATTTAGGAAAGAATACGAAGGTTTTGAAAGAAATCAGGTGTCTATCAGGTGCTACTGCCAGCAGGGACAAGAACCGTATTCTTAAGATAGTCAAGAATGCCAGCAAGG
>BHFT01016406.1:0-40445 GCA_004320025.1 Laticauda laticaudata
AAAAAAAATCAGAAAATAAAATACAAGTTGAATAGTCAAGACCTTGTTGATGATCCAAACTCTGTCAAGGACCTTGAAATACTCATCTCAAATGATTTAAGTGCGAGAGCCCACTGTAACCACATAGCCAAAAAGGCATTAAGAGTTGTTAACCTAAATTCTATGTAGCTTTTTCTCTGGAAATATCACACTACTAACTAGAGCATACAAAAACATTTGCTAGACCAATATTTGAATACAGCTTATCAGTCTAGAACCCACATTATGTATCTGATATTAACACAGTAGAGAAAGCCCAGAAATATTTCAGTAGAAGAGTTCTCCACTCCTCTGCTCATTGCAGAATACCTTATGCCACCAGACTTGAAATTCTAGACTTAGAAAACCTAGGACTACGCCGCCTTCGGTCTGATCTAAGTATAGTATATAAAATCATACATTACAATGTTCTAGCTGTCAATGAATACTTCAGCTTCAACCATCATAACAAGAGCACACAATAGATACAAACTCATAGTTAATCGCACCAAACTTGATTGCAGGAAATACAACTTCAGCAACAGAATGGTCAAAGTCTGGAATATTCTACCTGACACTGTGGTTTCTTCCCCAAAAACTTCAAGCTTGGACTGGCTACCCTCACCCCTTTCCTAAGAGGTCTGTAGGGGGCGTGCATAAATGCACCAAAGTGCCTACTATCCCTGTCCTATTTTTTCTTTTATTTTCTTATATTTTTTCTTTTATTTTCTTATTTTCTTATATTCATAAGTATGTTTATACTTAATACCTATTACCTTGTAAGCAATTGACAAATCAAATAAATAAATAAGATTTGTTTCAAGCTTCCCTTGGCCTAATAACTCATTATAACTTACCATATTTTATATCCAATCTTTTCAGGTGGATCATGGCCTCTGTAATTGAGTGAATCTCTTCTTTGATGTATGTAGAAGTAAGAATGTGCCTTACTCCTTTTTTCCCATAAAAATGCATGCAACCTATCTGAAGGTCATGACCTTCTAATGTTAAAAAACTTTTATCTTTTAAATTTACCCAATCTTTTATCCAATTTAATGCCACTGCTTGATAATAGAGTTCCCACTCTGGTAGCCCAAAACTACCTCTGCTCCTACTATCCTGTAGCACTTTAAATTTAATGTGTGGTTTCTTGCCCAACCAGACTAATTTAGTTGTTATTTTGTTTAGTTCTTTAAAAAACAATTTTATCTAATTTTATTGGAATCTTTTGGAATAAATATAATAGCTTGGGCAAAATGTTCATTTTTATTACTGCAGTTCTTCCCAAAAATGATAGTTGCAAATTCCCCCATGATTCTAATTCTTTTTTTGTTTTACTAATTTACTGTAGTTGTCTTCTTTAATTAAAGAACAGCTTGAAGATACTCATACTCCCAAATATTTCACCTTTTTTGTGATCTGTAATCCCATTTTCTGTTATTCTTTTTTCTGATTTGCAGTACAGTTTTTAACTATCATTTTAGCTTTATCCTTATTTATTTTAAATCCAGCCACCTTCCCAAATTTTTCTGTTTCTTGCAACAACATATAGCCAGTATTTAAGGAGTCTTCTACAGTAAATACCAAGTAATCCGCAAATGCTTGGACCTTATACTTTTCCTTTCTGATTTTAATCCCCTTTTATTTCTGGATTTCGTCTGGTTCAGGCTAGCAACACTTCTAAAGACAGGATAAATAGTAGAGGCTATAATGGGCATCCCATCTCATTCCCTTGGTTATCTTAAAGTCATCTGAATGATCTCCATTTAATAGTACACTAGCCTTTTGTCCAGACTATATTGCACTTAATGTCTTTTCAATATTCTTTCCGAAATTCTTTTTTTTTAATTTGCTGTAATGTAAATTGCCAATTCAGATTATCAAAAGCTTTCACAGAAAAACCTCTCTCTGGTGCCCAAAAGATTGGGGACGGGGACCTTGAGCTACACGAGATGCTTGGTTTCCCCTTTGCCTTTTATCACGGGAACAGTAATTTTGCTCTTCTAAAGTATATCTCTGCATTTTTCTTCCTGAAGCCTTCTACTTCTGCTACTACCCTTAAAGAGAGAAAACATTACAATAGCCCTCATGTCAGTAAATCACCCCCTGAGCATGAACAATTGAAGGACCTTGCATTTGACCTTTCCTTGTGATGATGGTGGCTGTTGTATCCTGCTCATCTAATCCAGCTTATCACTGTTGCCAGCCTTGAGATGGGATGATGTTGCAAATAGTTCTATTAATCTAGATAGAAAACAAAACAAAATAGCTTTATTTGAAATTTAAAGGCACTCCAGTAGCCAAAACTGTTTGAGTGCTTAGCAGTAAAAAATTAAAACATGCAAATGAATAAAAACATTTACAATTTAAAAATGCAAAATGAAAACATTGTACAAACTCTGGCAATGGTAAGGCAGACATTCAGATTTAAAAAATGCATGTGAAAAAAGGGTCTTCACGTGACATCATAACAATGCTAAAGTGAGCATGATTATGCTTCTTTGTGGAGGAAATTCCCTCCATTGTCTCTCTCTGAGTATCTTCAGCAACCGTTTCTGAGTTTCCATCCTTCAAAACACACGAATAGGTGGAGCTGTATCTGCTAGTTTGATTTTGACTTGTTTGATTTGACAAAGAATTAGATATTAAATGGCTTGGCTTGAATCTCCAAGTTTGTACAGGTAGCCCTCAACCTATGCCCTTAATTGAGTCTGAAATTATGGTTGTGAGTTGAGCTGGTCATTAAATAGCCTTTTGTGCTGCAGTCATTAAATGAATTACTTTAGATGTTAAGCAAATTCCTCTCCCCCAAATACTGCAAATCACAGTCATGATGACAGGATTCTGCAATGAAAGATGGCAAACATAACAATCCAAGGGGTTTCACTCTCCCTCTCACCAATAAGGGCATAAATGTGGGCTAGTTGCAAAGTACCCAAAACACATGACTGTGAGTCATGTGAACGTCAAGTCATCTGAACGTCAAATCCAGGTCAAGTCGCCCTGAGGAGGTCTGTCATAAGGTTGAATGGTCACTAAGTGACTAATTGTAAATCATGGACTACCTGTACTGTAAAAACTTCATTAAAATTATTATATATAATTATACAGCCTTGGTGCGCAGTGTTTAGAGTGCAGTACTGCAAGCTACTTCTACTACAATTTGGCATGTCAAATCCCACCAGGCTCAAGGTTGACTCAGCCTTCCTTCCTTTCGAGGTGGGTAAAATGAGGACCCAGATTGTTGGGGGCAATATGCTGACTCTGTAAACCGCTTAGAAAGGGCTGTAAAGCACTATAAAGCGGTATATAAGTCTAAGAGACCCTTCTTGATTAAGAATGGTAGAACAGGTTAATGAATTTCTAGAACAGGTTAATGAATTTGAAGAACGTACTTTTCTGTTGATTTTTTTATTTAATTGTTCTTTATTTTGTTTTTTGATAGTAGTTTGCATGTGGAAATTATATATGCGATATGCTGTATTCTTCCTCCCCCCTTGTTGGAGGCTTGTAACACCAACTGTTGGAAGAGGTTAAAAGAGTTGGGAGGGATTTATACTGTAACTCACTTCAGTACTCAGCCATTTGCCTCTGAGACATAGTTAAACATTTCAAACATTTTAAATTTTCAAAGGAGGCTATTGCTCAGCTAATAAAAGCTTTTTTTATTTTTTATTTTTATTTTTTAATTAGCTATTGCTCAGCTAATAAAAGCTTGAACAATGGCTCCTGCTATCTGTGTTAATGGAAACAAAGACTTATACAACTTTTCTAAGTGGAAAAAGGGAAATACTTATTTGGGAGTATAAATAAATATTCAATATTTGATATATTTATATTTGCCCCTCCTTCAAATATTAATATTTTAAATGATATTGATTGGGTTTCTAATGTTGTAATTGTTCAGAATTGCTATGAGACCTGGCTCTTTACCCAGACTTCTGCTGAGAGGGAGATTATTACTATGTTTGTTATGATTTATTATGTTTGCCATCTTTAACTGTTTTTATTGCAATTTCTTTGATTGATATGAGCCTCTAAAAATAATTAAAAGTCAGGAAGTCTACATGTGTAATGAATTATTATTAATTTTGTAATCAAGAACAAAAACCCATTTTGTGTTTAATTTGTTAATGTTAGCAGTTCAAGGCAGAATTACAGGTTTGAAGGAATAGTGAGGAAATAATTCCAGCATTAAACTCATCTGGAAGTTTATTCTTTAATATCCTGGAACTCACTGCCTCAGTGCTCTATTGAGAAGTTAAGCTTATCATACAGTATTCTTTTAATTATACTGTAAATGTAAGAGATATGTTCCGTGGTACATGTTTCATAGTGTTCATCATAGTGTTCATTCATTCATTCATCTGTTCAAGGAACTTATGTAGACATCCATCTCAAACAAGTGACACTAGCCAGTAAACAATCATAAAATCAATTAAAACCAAACCAGGCTCAATGTCTTTTATTTATATTTGCATTATAAATTCCAGAATCCCAAGCCATCATGAATAACACTGTGAAGAACCCCAACCTGGATAACAGCTGACAGTATCCAAAATTGATTCTTGAATATTTTGCATTGTATAGGCAAAATCCAGTGAATGCTTGGAAATAATGGCACCTATTGTGCATCTTAAAGTCCTTTTGTTTCCTCTTTGTTCTTTACTTGTTCAGTTTTAGCATGAATCCTGGAGACTTCAAACAATTCTGCGGTAGTATCTGATTTTATAATTAAAACTTTCTGCCTTATTTTGGCTTTGCTAATTGCAGTCAATTTTTAAGCAGAGGTTCTATAAAATGTTGGATATGTGTAACCTAAACTGGCCCTTCTTAATTAGTCATCTGAATGAAAGGATGCATTTCATTTGTTTCTGTGCCTAATTGCAATTTTTGTTTTGCAGTACATTTGAGGTTAGCTTATATATGGTGGATAAAGTAAGTTTTTACACCTATGTTAAAATGCCAAACTTTTGAGATGTAAAAAATCAGACCAAGACCACTTTAGGATTTTTCAATAAGTTTCAAATATTAAACAACTATTTAGATGCAGAAGTTCTACTATATATAGCATCTACAATAGTAGATCAATGGTGATTGGAATCTGTTGTTTCTTTTTCATGATTGCCAGAAATCCAGCTCATATATATTTTCCCTTTATTTTTATTTTTCCTTTTTTAACAGTGAAGATGTTATGAAACCACTTTGGGGTATAAAATGTTTTCTATCTCTTCCTAATCTAAATCATATAGCAAAAAATTGGGACCCTTTTCTATTTGTTGATCTTATTAGACCTGTTCATATGACTCCTGGTTAGTGTTGAAATATTGATGTTTTCTTTTATACACATTTTATTCCAGTGCTTAAAAACAAAATACCATCCAGAGTTAACTGTTTGTGTCCGAATACATTGTTGCTGGATTTATCTCACTCATGCATTTCTCAATATGGATTGGGCTCCTCTTGAACCCTAAGACATCTTAAGGTAGCATATCATTTCCACCATTTTTTTATTTAGGACAGAAATTTCAGAAGCTTTTATTCCCTTAACCGTATAGATTCCAATTATTGTTATTTGGACAAAATGAGTTGGCAGTATAGAACTATATAAATAACTTAATAAATCTTATCATAGTTCATCTCCTTCCATGTTTATGGTAGAATGCTCAGAAAGATATCACTACCTGTGTGGCTAAAAAAACAGTGATAAATCTGTTGTGCAGGAAGGATGAACACGTTTATTATAACCTAACTTTTTATAAGATAGGGTCCACTCTGAACTGGGGAATCAATGGTTCTGTAGAAATAACTGAATTTTCATTACAAGGCCTATGTTTCTGAAATTCATTAAGTCATTGAGGATTATACTTTAGAAATTAATACCGAACTAAGCCCTTCCTTATTTCCTTCTTCCCTCCCTTCTAGTTAAGCTAATAACATATTTGAGCACATTTGTGAAAGTATACTATTCGGTCACTGTAATTTGGTTTCTCATGTCCAATAAGAGGAGTTTGGTTAATATTTTTGTTCTCATGGTAAGCTAGAATCTTAAAGCTTCTGTACATATCTGAAAATCCAACCAGGCTTGTTTCATCATTAAAGTGATAGATTGCTTTAGATTCTATCAATTGTTTGGAGTGTTCTGTGTTGACCTCTAACTTCTGAATAAATACCATTTCTCCAAAAATATGACCAACCCTGAGAGTAGGTCCTAACTTGATATTTACACATACACCCAATATAATCCTATCCCCAAAATAAATCCTAATTAAGATCCTGCCCACTCCAGAGTGCACAGGTAAAAATTAAACTAGGGTGGAGTAGGGGTTGGAGTTGCCTTATTAACTTACCTTTGGACAGTTGTAGGAGGCCTCACACACACCAACACCTACCTGTCCTCTTCATTTCTTCTGCAGCCAGCAAGGCTTTCCTAAAGGCCTCTGTAGCTGATAACAAAGCTCCAGATCGACCTGGAGCTCTATTATTGGCTGCAGAAGCCTTTAGAAAAGCCTTGCCAGCCGCAGAACAAGAAGTTCCTGAAGGCCTCTGACAGCGAAAAAGGAGGTTGGGGGCGATGCATGCAAGAAAGGTTAGTCAGTGGATGACATCCCCGAAAATAAGACCTGGTGCCTTTTTTTGATGGCAAAAAAAATATAAGACAGGATCTTATTTTGGGGAGAACACGGTATTTTAGCATTTTCCAAATAATTCTGCTTTGCTGAAGACTAGAGAACACTTTACTATCTACTCTTAGTGAATTGTCCCAACTAGCAAAAGATTTACATCACACTCCATGAGATTTCAGAATTAATGTTTTATGTACCTTAAGTTTTTAAAACTCAACATCTGTCTTAATGTAGATAAATAGTATGTGTAAAAATTCATAAATAAAATATTGCAGAAAGTGGTGGATGTTCCAAGATAAAAGTTGCAGATAAATAGCTTTATAACTTAAGCCCATGTCACACTGCACCAACTGATGGAAAGAGGACGTAAAATGGAGAAAAACGCTTGCCATCCATTGGTTAACGTGGTGCATCCGTTGTGTACTCACTGCGTCCGTGATTCATGCTCTCTATCCGTCCAGCATCCGTCTACTGAGATTTCATCCGCTCAAAAAGTTCTTGAGCTACACAAAACTTTTTGAGCGGATGAAGTATTCCAACGCGTCTGTTCTACATCCGCTACGCATAGCGGGAACATCCGTTATCACGTCCGTTGTCATCCATTCACATCCGCATATATCTGCTAGGCATCGCTGCGCATCCGCGCAACTCACATCCGCTCCAGCGGAAAAAGGACACAGGGAGGAAAGCAAACGGACGTGGAACGGACACACAGCATTAGTGGCACGGCGTAAGAAAGGATGAAAGCGCATGCAGCTCGCATATAAGCATTAAAACGGAAAAACGTTCGTATAGGGGACGTATCTCGGATATTTAGGATGTCTAGGATGCGGAAGGACACCTAGCAGAAAACCTATATTTCCTATAAAAAGGGGGAAGAAATCACCTGGATCTCATTTCAGTCCAGCAGCCTGCTGTGCTCACCTCTTCAAGCCTTCATCTTGCTCTTGCTCTTCTACAGCATGCAGTCATCTCCACATGGATCGTCGCACACTCCTTTTGGTAGCCGCCATCATTCTACAACAGTGCGAAGCCGATCTACAGGCTCTTTCACCTGTTCTACGCAAGGAAAAGGAGGCGTCAAGAAGTGTGTGGGTCCGAATAGGTGGATCGCAAGGAGAGCCGAGTACGGACTGTATGACAAGCTGCATGGTGGAGGTAGGAACGAGACCCTCGTGCATTCCAGCACTTCATGAGGATGCCACCAGCCATGTTGACGGAAGTTGTGGAGCGCTGTGACCAGGTTGACGCAAAAGACAAACACCAATTTCCAGCCCAGCCTGGACCCTGGCTGAAGGTGGCACTGAGTCTGTCGCCACCTGGCCTCCGGGACCACGTACTCAGAGAACAATGCAGTATGCCTGGAGGGTGCCACACACAACACCATCAGCATGGTGGTTCAGATAAAGTGGTGCAGGCCATCATCAAAGAATACCTGGAGGAGGCTCCTCCAATGCCCTCCACTGAAGAAGGCTGGAAAAAAGTTGCAGAGCAGTGGTATCAGAGGTGGAACTTTCCCACACCGTTGGGCCCATCGATGGAAGCATGTGGCCTGCAAAGCTCCAGCCAACTCAGGGTCCAATTATTTCAACTACAAGGGCTTCTTCGGCATCATCCTCTTTGCCATGGTTGATGCTGCTACAATGTTCATGTCCATCGATGCTTCAGGCAACGGGTCATTTCAGATGCCCAGGTATACAACGCAGTGACCTCAGGAAGGGCTGGAAACGCAACCTCGTCATGGGCTTCCAGATCAAGACCCCTGCCCAAAGACACACAAGATGTGCCCTACTTCATCGTGGGGGATGACGCCTTCTCCCTCAGAAACCTACCTCATGAAAGCCCTACACCTCCAGATGCCTCAACCGTGAAGAGAGGATCTTCAACTGCAGGCTGTCCAGGGCAAGGCGGGTGGTGGAGAACGCCTTGGCAACCTGGCCAACAGGTTCCAGTACTTCTCACCACCATGCCAGCATCTCCCAGAGACCGTGAGGAACATCGTGGAAGCTTGCTGAATCCTGCACAATCTCATGCGCACCCGCTACCCAGTTTTGGGCAGAACAGGCTCGTGGACTGCCAACAAGGCAAGAATGGGACATGGGCCTGGTGATGGAGGCAAGGAGTAAACCTGATAGACACTGTGATGTGCAAGGCCGCAACAGAGCTTCATGTGAAGGGAAGAAGCAGCGCAACCTCCTGAAACACTGGTGGCAACTCCCCAGCTGGAGCAGTGGAGTGGCAAGACAGGATGGTAGATGCTTAATTGATGCTTCCTTCAGCCTGTCATCACACTGATGACATTGTGCCATGTATGTTGAGTGGCCCTACAATGAACAGGGCAATTTAATAAGAGTTGTGTTTATGTTGAATGTGTTGATGAATGATTAAATTGTTATTGATAATAAAGGGCCATAGTGTGGCACTTGGGAGGGTGGACCTACTAAGTCCCACTATGCTTGCACTGGAGTTTATCTATCCCACTGCTATCCTTACCCATCCCACAGCTATTACCGCATCCCACAGGTATCCCTGCCATGCTCCCACTGCTATCCTTACCCATCCCACAACCATGCAAAGGCTTAAACCATTTCTAAAAGTTTCCACCAAGACTTTATTTACTAAAAGAACTGAACCAGTGTGTAAAGCAGGATAAACTTTAAAGTAGAGTGTCCCAGGAAGAATAAAGTTCAACAGTAGCAACCCAGTCTTGGCACTCTTCTCAGTCACTCCAAGGCGTGCCAGGTCTCAGGGGTAAAGGGTCCAGGGGCTGTGGAGGGGTGGCAGTGGCTGGAGTGCTGGTCTGAGGCGCCATTGGGGTGGCTGGCCCAAGAGGACAACGGGATGGTGTGTGGAGGAAGCTCTCAGAGAGCTTGGCATAGTCCTGTGATGTTGAAGCCCCTTCCTCCGATGACATGGGGTGTCAGTCCAAGACCGATGACAGATGTTCTGAGGCCGGGCTTTGGCTGTGAGGTGGAGGAAGGAGAGAGTGGGGATGATAGAGAATGTCTGGTATGCTCAGAGTAAACAAGTATGATGAAGTGCGTTCGTGTATCCTAGAGGTAAGTCGAGTGTCGCAGGACACAGGTGAATGTTATTCCGTCGTAGGCAGGTAAGCCTGTGGCAGGTGCAGCATGGTAACTAGTGCCTGGAATGCGAGAGAGTGTGACTAGAGCTGCGCCAACTACTTCTGTTCTAATGCCTCTTAAGCCTTGACTTGGTTTGTGTATGGCCCATGGCTAGAGAGGATGGAGCCTTCCTTTGTGGGGCTGGAGGCTGCTGGAGCATGCCCAACTCTGGGCGTAGGAGGAAGACTATCCTGGAAATGTTTTCAGAAGCACAATGCTGGCAGTCTTGCGCGCCTCCGCGGAGGTGGTTCGAGCGGATTGTGAGCGCATACATGCGCTAGTGGTGCTCGTGCTGATCACCTCATTGTCATCCACCAGCTCCAAGCGGTAACCTGGTGCTCTCGGAGCGGACAGTTCCTTTCTAATGAATCGCGCATGAGCGCTGGGTGCGCATAGAGTTAGACCTAGGTGAGGACACAGGGCTTCTGTGTAGAGGTGTGTCAAATGATTACCACCATCGCTCGGCCCCGGTTGTTCCAGCTGATTAGCCAAAAGTTGCTGACGCTAGCTCTTGATTGTGTCCCTGATCTCCAGAATAGGCGTGTGGTGGCGTCTTCCCTCCGGTCTGCCTCTCTGCCTGCTTTTCTGTGGGGTGGAGCTGGTTGTGGGTGTGGGTTGGCAATGGATAGAGAGAAACAGGGAAAGTGAGCGGCTGGCACAAGGGAAAGAGCTGGTGAGCAGGGAGAAGAAGAGGGAAAGCTGCCTTTCTGCGTCTTTCTTTTCTCTGGATGCGCTAGCGCGTCTTTCTTGTTCCAGTCTGCATCCTAGGGCGCGTCCTCCATTGTGGTGTTCCGCCCATGTTGATGTGCAGCTCTCTCCCAAGCGGCGTGCGAGCGTCTCCCATACGTCGAGTCGCCTCCACAGAGAGTACCTGCTTGCGTGAGACCACAGGATTGTCTGATTGCTTAGTGTGCCAAGGAGGGTGGTGAGTGGCTACGTCTGTGAGCTCTTTAACCTTAGACGAAGTGAGGATGCACAGAGGGCGGTCCCTACCTCAGTGGAGGCACTACGTGTCTCCGTCAAGAAAGCTCGCACATGGCACATCACGTAGGCTCACCGCGCGGTCGTGAGTTGACCGCGGCCTTGCCAGATTTCTTGAGTTGCAGCTTCCCGACCAGGTGCTCGCTGTGTGCTATATATCCCATCCGAGGAGAGGACCCTATAAGTGTGTAGCCTCATGGCTTCTCTGCGCGTTCCCTCTCTCAAGCCCTCTCTACTTCCCTATCACAAATGTGTAGTGTCATCGATAGAGCTTGATCGTCCCTTCACGCAAGAGTTATCTCGATCTCCCTGTCTACGCCTCATTTCAGTAGCAACCCATCATGCAGCAGTTGTCTCTTCCACTTCCTGCAACTGGAGTACTGCCTCTAGTCTCTCTGCATCCTTTTGCTCGACGCGACCAATGCCTGCTTACCTTCCCTCTGGGCAGTGCGGTCTCTGTGCTCGCCCATCATTGCAGCTGCGAGCAAGGCCTATTGCAGGTATCCTGATGTGGCTGGCTCCCCATTCACCCACCACCGCATAGAGGATCCATGATTGGAGCATGCACCTGCTCAGGACAGCTAAGTAGCACGAAGCTCTGCAGCAAGCAATCTCAAGGGATGAGCAATAGCAGTGCAGCTCACGATAGTCGAGCAGCACACGCAGAGAGGCAGACAGAGACAACTCCGAGCAGCACTAGTCAGACAGTAGCACCGCTCAGAAACAGCCAGGCGACCTAGGAAGACCAAGTTCAACAGCAGAGTACATGCACCCAGCAATGAAGGATAGCACCAGTCACTCGAGCATGATAGAACCAGCAATCCAGTGATCCAGGTCGCCTCAGCACCGAAGATATATCGTCCCCTAGATCAGAGAAGCAGAGTTCAGGATCCAGGGCTGTGGGCTGCTCGGCCCCTGTCCTTCTTGCAGGGCTCGCCAAGGAGCTCGCCACAGGCTTCCTCTCTCATATTTCTCCATGGAGTTGTTGGCTGAAGAGTGTCTGGGTCCAGCAGGTCTTTCTTCTGAATAGGTTGACTGACTTGCAAGCTGCTCCCATTTATAATCCGTGGGCTGACGCAAGTGTGATCCTCGCCCGCTAGTGCGCAGTGAGCTTGCATCCGCTAGGGCTTCCGGCTGGTGAATGCACTTCTACGGCAATCCTTGTCTCTCTCCGCTAGCGCGTCTGCTTCGCATGTTTCTTCCCCGAAGCCCTGCGATGTCCATCCACTTCCATCCTCTATAGAGGCATTAGGGCAGGACTTCCATTGCAGAGAGCCATCTCGTCATTTTGAGATCTTGGCTACATCCTCTGTCCGTTTCACTATATATCCGTTTACTCCCGACGTCTGTTATATCTGGCAAATTGGCGGCTACGTTTGAGAGAGCAGATAACAATCGGATGACATGGAAAATTTGCTCGTCCGCTGTGTCCTTTTTACATACGTTTTGCATCCGTCGGCCGATGTGACCTAGCCTTTAGTTTCAATTGTCACATTGAAAGTACTAGAAAGAAGTTCATGACGTCTTACCAGGAGGCTATGTGAGTTGATTTCTGAGTAGTAAGATCTGTATTATCACCTGATTTTTCTAACTTGTTCTGCCTTCTTTCTGATTCAGTAGGTTTTGAGCATTGAAGCATACAATGGTAAGAATCAGGCCTGAAATGAATGGCTCTCCCTAAATAGTTTTTTGTATAACAGTATGATATTGTTTTTATTTTGGGGGATTGTATTTGTGTCAAATTTCCGGAAGGACTAATCCATGCTGTGGTTCTCTTCAGTAACTCACAACAAGTTTGTGCATACTCTTTCTAAACAATAGTTTTCATGAGTTTTAGCCTACATAAAGAAACCAGTTTTACAGTACAGTGCTCTTGGATGAATATTTTAAGACAAGTCTCAATGTATTCAGTTGGCTTTATGCTAGATATGTGTGCACAAATTGCAATCTTGAAGAGTGTTCTTAAAGAAAGCTTTAGTAAAGTTATCTTTTTTTTTTACAGTAAATAGCTAAATATGGGAATAGGTAGCTATTTTTGACCTGTAAGTAGCAAAAGTTGAGCAATTGTTGGCTTACTATGTTTCTTTCCATGCTTAAATTATATGTGGGAAACTACCATGATATCATTAATGTGTATGGTTACTTGTAACATGTATGCCTTGTTTAATCTACTTTTCTGAAAGGATAATTATACAATATGTTCAAATCGAACTTGGTTACTAATACACCATTGATCTTAATAGAAGCAGTTTATACAGTATTACTAAAACTATGAGAAAGAGACTGGTTTTAATTCTGTGTGATTTGGATTTTCAATTTTAGCTTTTGTATGAAATATTGAAAAAGTACTTTTTTGTCTTCTGTATAGAATTATTTGCATATTAATTTCCTAACTTCTAAATAATCTGCAGAAAAAAAAGATTCAGAAGAAAAATATATGTGTGTGTGTTTGTGTATGTGTGAAATACCAATTCACGCATCATCACAAAATCTCCAGAACCATAAAGCCTACAAACTTGAAATTTGGCACAAATGTTCCTCTTGGCTTCTATGTGCTCACTAAGAAAGGGTTTTTTGAAATGACCATCAGAGCATTAGTATTTTCTATATTATTATTAACATTCTCTAATGCTAAGGAGTTCTACTCCTCCTCCCCACCTGAAAAGAAATCTGTTACAAATGCAAAATACAGCAGAGGAAAAGAGTTTCAGTTTCAATTTCAGAGCAGTAGTCTCCTTCTTGCTAAAGCCCCTGTCACACTGCACCAACGGATGCAAAGAGGATGTAAAACGGACAAAAAAGCTTGCCATCCCTCCGTTGGTTAACGCGATGTACTCACATGCCTCCGTTTTGCTTCCTCTCTATCCGTCCAGCATCCATTTATGCACGTTTTCATCCGCTCAGAAAGGTTTGAGCTGCCCAAAACTTTGTGAGCGGAAAATTATCCCTGTTCTGCATCCTCTTAGCATACGGGGACATCCGTTCTGCATCCATTACGCATCTGCTATATCCGCTAGGCATCCACTGTGCTCCGCACAACTCAAATCCGTTCCAGCGATAAACGGACGCAGGGACGAAGCAGAACGACGCGCAAGTGTTAGTAGCACAGTTGTGGAAAAGGATGAAAGCGATGCAGTTCATCCGCTCTGCATCCTCTACGCATCCGCTCTGCATCCTCTACGGCATCCTCTACATATCCACTCTGCATCCGTCTGCATCCTCTACGCATCCGCTTCTGCATCCTCTACGCATCCTCTATGCATCCTCTATACAATCTGCTCTGCATCCTCTATACATCTGCTCTGCGTCCTCCCCACGTCCGTTCCTTTCCGTGTTATCCGCTCTGCTTATGCAAATTTTTGCCCCTTTTGAGAGCGGGATGGAACATTTTGCTCCTCCGTTGTGTCCTTTTTGCATCCGTTGGGCAGTGTGACATGGCCTTTACACAGCAAACACTATTTCACTTTCCAAACAGCCCTCAACTCTCTCACACACTGACAGCATGAATATTGATAGATGTTGTAGGCAGAGGCAGAATTTACCCACCACCACCATTATTTTCCTCCCCAAAAACTAAGCCCGACCAGATAGTTTTATAGCAAAGCATGGTTATCGAGCTAGTTATTTTATATATTTATAAAAGAAAGTGTATTGCATTTGTTCTGAAGGTTGCTTAATCATATGCAGGATGCTACCACTAACAATAGTAATAGGCCTGTAAGGAGTTTGCCAGTGATATACAATAGTGACATTTTTTTCCCTTAATGTTAGAGGGAATAAGTTGAGTGAGTATGCAGGTTCAAACATCAGTAGCAGTACAGCAGACTTTGTTATATTTCCACTAATAAATCCCTTAGTTGATTGTATGAGTAAAGGTCAATTCCTGATCTATGCTTTGCAATTAAGTAAAAATTCAGGAACAAAATCTAGCCTTTGAAGAGGGGAGGTTTTTGGTAGGCCTTGATGCCAGCGCAATTCATGCCTTATAGAACTAGCATGCTGCTAAATTTAAAAACTTCCATTCCCTAAGGGAGAACTACTTCTAATTTGTGCTAACATGAGGTATTTCTGCTTATGTATTGTTTCTAAAATTGTGATGCCTATTTAAGTCTTTAGAAAAAAGGGTAGAGCAACAGGTGAACTAATATATGAGTTTCTAGTGCCAAAATAAAAAAGAAATTCTGCATGTTTTCAACACATTTAAATATATGGGTTAATTTGTGGGGATTTATTTTTAAATTAAGAATTTCACTTTGTTCTGCTTGCATGGCAATTTTCTACAGCATTAGGCCCTTTGGAGATCTCCTGATAGTTTCTTGAACTTTTAGTAATATACTCCTGTTTGTGATCCTTCACATTCTTTGAAAAAAAAATCTCAATTTTTGCATTAGTGTTACAGCATTGTTGAAATTGCTAGTCTCCAGCCTATTTTATTGGAGGTTTGAGATACTAAATGGGTCAGCATTGTCAAACTTCTCAGTCATGCTTAGAATTGTCTTTTGTGGGATTGGCCCCTTCTATCCAAATGGAGAAAGGAACATCTGCCTGCCTCCCTAAGAATGGTACCAGCTGTTCTATTAGATTTAAAGAACATTGAGTGACTTATTCTGTGCAGTAGTTCTTACATCTTACAGCTTATACATCTTTTAGCCAGTGAAAAAAAGCTAGAATTTTGCAGTGGAATGCTCCTATCTAAGCTTTAAAGTGGCAGTGTGATATTGCAAGGATAACTGAAGGAATCTTTTATTGCTTGGCAGCATTTTTTGCATGACTGAATAGCTAGGTGAATGGTTGACTCTAGTGCCCTGTTTCATTATCATGATTTTCTATCAGATTTGCCAAGATAAATCCTTTGTGTATGGAGGCATTTTTTCTTAGGAATGTAAAGCTGAAATTCAGATCATTTGGAGACTATCAGGTGGCCTCTTACTGATCTAACAAACCACTACAAATCTTCTAAATGCTCAGGTAAAGTGAATACCCTTGGTTCAGACAAGATAGAGTTAAAAAATGTAAACGTCTTTTTTGAATGTTAGATTACATGATCTTCCTGTGAGGGTTTAAACACAAAACATTCCAGTAGACATGAGGACTTAGGGGCCAAACTGTCTACAATAAACATGTTTTACTTATTTTTATGTAGGGGAAAAAGCAGCATAGGCTTTGGATGCGTTTCCAGTCTGAATCAAGACTCAATCTTTTGAAGCCTCTCTAGGCTGGTATTACTTGTAAGAGAACTTTTGATGGACAGAAATACTGTGAGAAGAAAGACCATTTCAGTCGAAACTATTGTGCTGTTCAGATCCAGAAAAACGTGTTCTTAGTCTATGTTTTAGCTGCTAATTTTTCCTCCAAAATAAAAATGGTCAGCTTTTGAAATAAGATGTTGTAAATATCTAATTTAAATATCCCATAAACAGAACTGCTTGGGGCCCTATTGAATACTTCATTTCTTTTTCTTTTAAAGATTTAAGGTTATTTATGGTAAGAACAAATTAGTTGAAAGATGTTTCATATAGATAAATGCAGTGGTAGTTGTTGGAGCTGTCTTTTCTTCCACTTTTTCTTCACCAGAACAAATAAACAAGGTCCAAACGATCGATAGCTTCACAGTTTACTGAGATAAAGTTTTCAGTTCTTGTTCATTTCTGCAAGCAAAATATGGCATGGATGCCATATTCTATAGTGTTATAGTGCTGTAAATTGCTTTGCCTTATACTTTGAAAGTTAATGGAAGTATTTATTCAGAAGTAATTTATTGATAGGTCTTGTTCTAATCCTTTGTACTCGTTTCCTTCACCTGATCATAATTTTTATACCTAACTGTAGGTGTTAGAGGCAGGTGTATATAGAGTGACAGCATAAGATATATGTAATTGCTGAGGAAGATGCATCCTTCCTCCAAGTTACTTTGGAAAACATTCTTAGACCACAGTGAAGATGACCATTACTCAGATCACAAGCAAAGTTAATGTGACTTGCTGGTAAAGTACAAGGACAAGGAACATTGTACATTGATAATCTGAAAAGCAGCTGACATTGATATTCTGAAAAGTAGACACTTTCTCAGTTGTACTGGTCGGAGAATCCAAAGCATGGGTAGTCTCTGCTTCATTGAAGACTGAGTCAATGAAACCTTAGTCCTGCCTCCTATTGAGCATGCCCAGTTTTTTACTCAATCTTCATGCAAGGAAGACACACAGAGAGAATGCTCAAGAGAAAGGAAATTTAGTCACACTTTGGATTCCAAACAATTCAAAAGAACACAAAAGAAAGCAAATCAGCAAACTGTGAGTACAGCGAGCCGGGTGGAAGCCACAAGCAAGTGGGAAAGCCGCAGTGTAGTAGCACAGCAGGAAAGCGCCAAGCAGCTGCTTGGCACTTAGAAGAAAGTCATCACGGCTCCAGACAAGTGGGCGGGCTAGCATTCAGCTATCCTGAAGCAAGCAAGCAGGTGGACGAGTGCTTGGCCATCCTGAAGCTCATTGGCCTCCCAAGAAGAGGAGCCCAGAGGGGAAGATAGACTGGCGTTCGGCTATCCTGAGGCCACAGGGGAAAGCACAGCGGGGAAGCCCCAAACAACTGTTCGGCACTTAGAAGAAAGCCTCCACAGTCCCAAATGAGAAAGCAGCCAGGAGCTCGGCTATCCCCCAAATCATACAGAGCCAATTCCCAAAGAAGGGGGTCCCAAGAAGTTTAGGAGAGTCACTACTCAGTTGCAGATGACCACAGTCTAAAAGTAGACCCTGTAAAGCCCACCAATCCAGGGGCTAGAGTCACTAGTCATTTGCAGCTGATCATACTCTTGAGCGGCCAGGAATCATCAGACCTCAGAAGTAGAGCTCCAGCTTGGGCGAAACTGACTGTCCCAAGGAACAAAGGGGACAACATGGCTGACTTTTCAGAAACTGAGGCAGGCTTGGAGGATCAGGGATCTCCTGACCCAAGCTCAGTTAGAGGACAGGGCTCTAAAGGACCTTGGATAGCTAGTAGAACAACAATGACAGATGAGGAAAAAAACCTTTTTCACACAATTTCCAAAGCCGATGAAAGGGAAGCATTAAGGAGACAAAGAGCCATTGAAAAGAGTTGTGCAAGGGCAGAAAGGGAGGCAGAGAGAAATGGAAATTCCCGCACTTCAACAAATGGAACAATAGAAACAAAGCAACAAGAAAATAGCATTCAGACTGCAACACCAGAGGGAGCTGGTGAGCAGTATATTCAACCAGCTCTTTGTCTGAAAGAGAGTGAGTGTTTATCCGAGACGCAGGTAAGCCCCCAGGACTTCAGTAATAGTTGGGAACCTTCCTCAAAGAGGAGATTGGCACCAGAAGCCAGTTTTACTCCCAGAGCAGCAGGGCTCAAAGAGCCTACCTTTAGGGATGGAATGAAGGCCCTGATGCTAGAAGTATTAGCAGAGGTTTGGGAGGACCAAGGTCATCAGCATAACCCATAATGATGAGAGAATACCTGATAAGCAGCATCCCTTACTAGCCAGGGAGACAGAGGAGGAATTGAACTTTCAGAGAACCTATTCAATAGGATCATACACCCAAAGTGAGTCAGGCTTCAGTCTCAGGAGAGGAAGAGCAGAAGGAAACATCATTTTCTGATGAGGAAGAAATGTGACAGAGGCCCCAGCATTTACCGGCCTGTTTCTCCAGCATCTGTTTAAAATGCTGCTAGGTAAAGCCAAAGTAGTTACATGCCTGGGGTCTACCACAGCAAAAGATGAATCTACACCAGATTCTTCAGACCCAAAAGACCACCTCTTTCCAAGAACTAAAGTGGAATGCCAGCTGGTGTCCTCACCTGAGCTGTTCAAGCAGGTGGTGGAAGGGCAGTTGGACCGAGCAGTGATGTTCCCAACACCAGGTGGAATTAAAAGAAGAATTACAAAGTAGAACTGGCCAAAATGATTCAAATCCCGACAATAGATGGACCAGTGGCTGCTTCTACGTAAGCAACCATCTTAGCCAATGAACCAGAGGAGAATCTTAAGGGAGAAGAAAAGAAGGCAGAACAAACCCTATAGAAGGTCCATTGGGCAGCAGCATGGGCAGTGAAGGCAACCTCAACTGCATCATTCTTCAGCAGGTTAGCCCTAACATGACTTCAATAGATTCAGGAAGGGATGCTACCTGATGATCTTTGATTACAACAGGATCTGAACAAGATGATCGCAAAAATGGAGATTGTAGCCAATGCCACTCTTAACGGTGTCAAATATGCTACCAAGGCCATTGCAACCTGATTTGGCTGTGACATTGGCAGGTGGACTTGAAGCACAAGTGGAAACTACCTTCTGCCCCAGTTAAGGGGAACAAACCATTTGGGGAAGTCATTGAATCTATGCTGGTGGAGACCAACAAGAGGAAGACCTTGCCTAGGAGAAATGGCCAAGCAGAGCAGCGGCCTTCACCTTACACACAAAGGCAGCCCTTTCCAGCCACTAGGGAAGGCTTCAATTACTCCCAGCAATCCCAGAGACCACACACACACACACCACAGCCAGATAGTGCTGGATTTAAAGACAGGGCGGTCAGAGATTTCAAGGAAAGCAACTGTTCAAGGGCTCCATTGGCAGGCCTTTCTGTCACAAAGGGACAACAGGAACAGTGCATCCGTTGGCGGAAGACTGGGCCTATTTGCTGACCGATGGGAAGCAACAACAGCAGACAAGTGGGTACTGAATACGATAAAATAAGGTCTAGCTCTGGAATTTCTCTCCACACTTCCGAACTCCTTCAGAAGGTGCCTGATTTCAAGAGATAGCAAAAAGGGGCAGAGATAGCAAAAAGGGGCATCATGGAGACAACATCTGTTGGACTTCCAGGCTTTCCAACCAGTGCCAAAGGATGAACAGGGACAAGGGTTTTATTCAATCCTGTGCATAGTCCAGAAGTCATCGCCAGGTAGAGATCAATTTTAGTTCTCAAAGAGACTGAAGAAACACATGGTGTACAAAAGATTCAGGGCATAATCCCTACAGTCAATCCTGGGGAATATCCGAAGAGATGTCCTGACGTCGGTAGATCTCATGAAGGCATACTTGCACATCCCGATTGTCCAACCACATTGAAGGTTCCTACAATTTTGTTATGCAGGAAGACATTACCAATACAAGACCCTATCATTTGGGCTGTCTTCAGCATGTTCAGAATGTTCACCAAGGTGTTGGCAGTGGTAACGGCCCATCTCAGGACCCATACGCATCCAATGCTGCCTGAATGACATATTGATCCAGACCTCCTCCCCCCAAGGTTGAAGGAGGATGTAGAGACACAGTACAAATATTACAGGAACATGGGTTTTCCGTGAACTTCGAAAAGAGCCACCTGACTCCGACAAGTCAACTGCAACACTTGGGGGCAGTCAGAGATACCCACTCTTGCGAGGTTTATCTGTCACGGGCAGCAGATCAGCATAAAAGCAATGATAAGCCAGGTGATCACAGCACCAGTGGTGCTCCTGGAACTGTTTTCACAACTGCTAGGGAAGATGGTTTCTTGCATCTCGATAGTACCTTGGGTTTGGCTACATGCAAGAACTTTATAATGGTTCCTATTACCTTACCAGAGAGCAGGCAAGGACAATGTGCAAACCAAAGTGCGGGTTCTACCAAAAGTGAAACAATCCCTCCAGTGGTGGAGATCACAGGTAATGAGCAGGGGATGCGGGCTCAAGAAACCCAATCAACTGATCATTATGACAGATGCCAGCCTGTTTGGTTGGGGGGCTCATTGCCTGCCTTAAATTACACAAAGTCAGTGGTCCAAGGCAGACCTCAGAAACAGCATAAACTGGCTGGAGCTCAGAGCTATGCACCTGGCCTGGCGCTAAAGACAGCTACAGTTGGTCAACACGTCTTAATCCTGATGGACAATTTGGCCGCCAAGGCATATATCAACAGGTGGGTGGGACCCACTGCTGAGCGTTCATGCAGAGGTCGAGTGCTTAGGCCGCTGGGCAGAGGAGACATCTATCAATCAGAGCAGAACATACCTTGGGGACAGAGAATGTGCAGGAAGATTGGCTCAGCAAGATAATAGTTGACACTCAGAATGGCATCTACAGTTAGACCAGTTCAGGGAGTGGTCATACAGGTTTGGGAAGCCAGTCCTGGATCTGTTTGTGTCCCCAACAAATACGGAACTACTCAGATTCTATTCATTGGGGGTTCCCAGCATTGGGGCAGAAAGCCAATGCCCTTTAAGAGGCGTGGCCCTGGGGTCTATTTTACACCTTTCCTCCATTCCCATTGATTCTGAGATTAATCAAAAGCGTGATAGAGGAAGAGGTGGAAGTCTTACTTGTAGCACCCCACTGGACCAGAAGGCTGTGGTATGCAGATCCGGTCGATATGTTGTTAGCCAGACCAGGGAGAATCCCATCAGACAGGGTATCCCTGACCCAGGGGGCAGTACAGCATCCAGAACCACAATGGCTTGCCTGACACTTGAAAGGGCCGCATTGAGTCAATTAGAATGTTCAAGTCATGCAGAAACTCCAGGCCTCTAGGAGGCCTTCGACCAACAGAATTTATGATGCCATCTGGAGAGCATTCTGTGGTTGGTACTCTTAAGATTCATCTCAAACCAACCAGGGTATCAGTGACACAGATTCTAGACTTCTTCCAGGAGGATAAGGGCCTGGCTCCCAATACTTTACGTAGGCAGGTGGCGGCAATAGCATCAGTTTTGGGTTGTGGGACCTCAGAGTCCCTCAACTGGCATCCATTGGTGCATACATTCATCAGAGGAGCAATCAATTTAAAACCACCAGTGATAAACAGGTACTTCACCTGGGATCTGACCAAGGTGCTGAGAGCGCTCATGTTTGTGCCACTGTGGTCGGCTAACTTAAATTTGTTCATCCTTAAGGCGGTTTTCCTAATAGCCATTACATCGGCTAGACAGATATCTGAACTGGCAGCCTTATCCATAAGAAAGAATCTTTGCATATTCCACCCAAACAGAGTAGTGTTAAGAATGGATCCTACCTTTATTCCGAAGGTGAATTCCATATTCCATAGAGGTCAGGAGATAGTACTGCCAGACTTTTGCCCGGACCGAGTCCGTAAGATAGAAAAGAAGTGGCATTATCTGGATGTTAGAAGTGTGATATGCATATATATAAAGAGAACAAGCTCCATTAGGAAAATAGAATCAATCAGTGTCAATCAAGATTGGTTCTTCAGGACACAAGGTTTCACCATTGACCATAGGTCGGTGGATCAAGGCATACATTGCGAAGGCCATTGCCCAGTGATGGCCCATTCAACCAGGAGTGCAGCCACAATGGCGGCTTGGAACATACAGGCCTCTATCAAAGAGATATGTAGGGCAGCAACGTGGTCATCACCATCTCCGTTCATCAGGCACTATAAGCTGGATGTTTTCGCATCAGCGGAGGCAGCCTTTGAAAAGAGAGTACTGCAGAGAGTGCATATGGAGGTGGGGACTCAGGACCAGACTACTGCCCACCGTTAGTACAGCCAGCTTTGGTATGTCCCACGCTTTGAATTCTCCATCCACTACAACTGAGAACAGAGTTGGTCTTACATGAAATGCATCTTCTCGTTGTACTGGAGGAGAATCCAAAACCACTCTGATGAATGTTGGGTCCTGAGTTCAGGAACGTCCAGGAAGAGCACCAAGAAAATCTCTCAAGTCAATTGTTTTTAGCCTTCATAAAAAACATGTTCAGGAGGAGGATGCGGGACTAAGCTTTGATTTACTCAGTCTTCAAGCAAGGAAGCAGAGACTACCCACACTTCGGATTCTCTTCCAGTACAAGTAGAAGATTTGTTTCAGGTAAGACCAGCAGTCTGTCCAGTATAGTTGAGGCATCACTTTTTAAATGTCAGAGTTGACATTTTAAGTTGACCGCACTACAGGTAGTCTCTGACTTAACAACAGTTAGTTTATTTGAAGTTATAACAGTATTGAAAAAAGTGACTTCTAACCATTTTTCACACTTACAACCATTGCAGAATTGCCAGGATCATATCAAAATTCAGAAGCTTAGCAATTACCTCATTTTTATGATAGTTGCAGTGTTCTGGATCATGTGATAATCTTTTGCAGCCTTCTGTCAAGCAAATCCAATGGGGAGAGCCAAATCTACTTTACAGCCATGTTATTAACTTAACCTCTGCAGTGATTCACTTAACAACAGTGGTAAGAAATATGATATGGGGAAAACTCAACAATTGTCTTGTTTAGCAACAAAATTTTGGGCTCAATTGTGGTTATAAGTTGAGGACTACTTGCATAAAATTTTAAAGTTCTGTACAGCTACAGAGGTCCTGGTTTGAAATTATGTTGCTTTATTTGTAAATTGGCTGTATCATTGGTTTATTATAACATAATCTAATAATAAAATGGTTAAAATAAATAAAAAAGTGAAATCGTTGAGAGTTATAGATAATAGGTTGGAACAATGGAAAACTCACTTTTCTTAAAGGAGTAAAAACAGGAACTCCAGTCAAAGAATATAGATTTAAAGCATTAGCTGTGGGAGCCTTAACGAAGAAACTGTTTCGTATGGAGTCAAACTACTATTCCATCTACATTAGTTATTCTGTTTAATTACAATTGCTCAAGGTTTAATGTGTGTGTGTGTGTGTGTGTGTATATGCATGTATATGTGCGCATACACACACACACGCACGCACACCTTGAGCAATTGCAACTAAACAATAACTAATGTAGATGGAATAATGTCGGGTTGCAAACTGAGCCTGTATCTGTTTTAAGAAGAGCTATGTGCTCTCTATAAACTACAGCCCATGATCATCTTGTTCATACTTGTTTTAAATAGGAAGGTAAGAACTAAATATAGTAGCCTTCTCAGTTCCTGTGATGCATTCTGTGGCTTAGCTCTCTTGCCACATATTTTAACTCTTGCTACATAATAAATGTTTTATGAGAGTGTCAAGCACATAGATAGGTGGCCCAATAAATGTTGCACCCTTAGATTTTCAAGCAATCTTTGACAAAATCACTCAAAAAGTATTAAAAGCAAATAGAAGAGCAATAAGGGGGAGAAGAAAGGAAAAGTGAGGGAAGATGGGGGGAGAAAAAGAAGCATTGACTTCAAACACTTTGTTAAGTAGAATAAGGTATTAACAACAGACTACAGCTTTTTGCTTTTCCATAATAGTACGAACAAGTCCTTTCTATAAAGATCTATCAGTCTAATCTGTAAAACCCAAAGTCAAAGTTTCATTCTTTTACACATCAAGCATGAAGTTCAGAAGTGGCTTCCATGTGGAAACAAAGGTACTTACGTTCTTTAATCAAGGTAGTCAGTTTTGTCATTTCAGCCAACTCCATCAACTTCTGCAACCATTCTTCCGTGGAAGGAATCAAAGTGTCCTTCCATTTTTCCACATGCAATAGCCTTGCTGCTGTTAACATATACAGTAACAAAGTTCCAAACTTTTTCTCCAGTTCTTTTTTCATTGGACTCAAGATTTTCTTGAAGTACAGATGATGCCCACTTGTCCAGTGACCATTCAGACATAAACTGGCATTAAAGTGATAATTATGACTGGTGTTCAGTGTTCTCACTGTTGCAGTATGCCCATGGTCATGGGCTTACAGTCATAATGTCATAGTGAATTGTGATCATAGGCAGTGCTCCCTTGGTTTCCCACAAGTAAAGTCAATGGGGAAGCTAGCAGGAACTCTGAAGTCCTGGTTAAGTGATTGACAACCAGGAGTGCTAGAACTGCTATTGCTAAACAATGCAGTCATGGATGCCAAACTATAACTGCATTGCATAGTGATGACAGTTCTGATCCAATTGTCATTTTAAACTCAGGACTAAAGTAGTCCTTTACAATTTGGCACTATAATTTTGCACACTAAGCAGTGTTGTTGTTAAGCGAGTTATCACGTAATCAGATCTGATTTATGACCATTTTACTGTGGTCATCCAGCGAATCACCATGTTAAGCAAATTAAAGGTCAGTAAGCAAACTGTGTGATCATTAAACAAATCCATCTTCTCCAATGGACTTTGCTTGTCAGAAATTAACTGGAAAACTTGCCAAGTGTGATCACATGGTCACCCCCATGATGCTGCAGTTGTAAATGAAAGCTAATTGCCAAATGCCTAAGTTGTCATAATTTGATTGTGGGGATAGTACAACAGGCATAATGTCAAGGACTACTTGAAATTACTTTTTCCAAAGCATGGCATATTAGTCTTAAACAAATGATTGTTAGCCAACAACTACTTGCAGCTGTAATTATCCTACATTGATGAATGGACATCAATATTACATATTCAGTTGACTGTAAACTAGTATATGTTGTCATAAAAAATCTACTATATTAATACAGAGATTGATTAAGAAAGAATCTTGGAAATGAAATTCATTAATACAGAGATTGATTAAGAAAGGGTCTTGGAAATAAAATCTTAAGCCCATGTCACACAGCACCAACGGATGGAAAGAGGTTGGAAAGAGGATGTAAAGATAAGCGGACGAAAACACTTTGCCATCCCGTTGGTTAATGCGGGCGATGCAATGGCCGTTCTGCTACCCTCACTGTGCGTCCCGGTTTTTCGATTGACCGCGTACATCCCGTCAGCACTCCGTCTAGGCATGCCGTTGCTACTGTGATTCTCATGCGTATGCGTTTCAAGAAAATTTTTGAGTGCGTGGCACAGAACTTTTTGAGTGGATAAAGTATCCAACGTGTCCATTATACATCCGCTACGGATACGGGGAACATCCGTTATACGTCCGTTGTCATCCGGTATGCGTCCACTATATCTGTAGGCATCCGCTGCCCTGCCTCTGCGCAACTCGCAATCCGATCCAGAGGAAAACGGACATGGGAGGAAGCGAAATGGACGCGGACACGCAGTGTTAGTAGCACGGATGTAGAAAGGATGAAAGCAGATTGCAGCTCGCATATAAAGCATTAAAACGACAAAAATGTTCGTATAGGGACGTATCTCAATATTTAGGATGGCTGCAGGACCTGGAGGATGCAAAAAGACACTTAGCGGAAAACCTATATTTCCAATAAAAAGGGGGGAGAAATCACCTGGATCTCACTTTCAGTCCAGCAGCCCTGCTGTGCAGGAACCTCTTTCAGCCTTCATCTTGCTCTTGCTCTTCCACAGCATCCAGTCATCTCCAACATTGGATTGTCGTACACTCCTTTGTAGCCGGCCATCATTCTACAACCAGTGCGAAGCCCTCTACAGGCTCTTTCACTTCCTGGGAAGAAGAAGGAGGGTGCAAGTAAGTGTGTGGGTCTGAAGATGGATCGCGAGAAGCAGCGCAGTATGGACTGTATGACAAAGCTGATGGTGAGCTGAGGAACCCTCATGCATTCCAGCACTTCATGAGAGAATCCACACCCAGGGTCTCAGGGTATCCACTTATCACAACTACAAGGGCTTCTTCAGCATCATCCTCTTCGCATGGTTGATGTTGACTACAAGTTATATGTCCATCGATGCTTCAGGAACGGGGTCAGCTTCAGATGCCCAGGTATACGCCAGTGACCTCAAGGAGGGGCTGGAATGCAACCTCATCATGGGCTTCCAGATCTAGATCCCCTGCCCAACGACACACAAGATGTTGCCTACTTCATCGTGTGGGGATGACGCCTTCTCCCTCAGAAACCTACCTCATGAAGCCCTACACTTCCAGATGCCTCACTCGTGAAAAGAGGATCTTCAGCTACAGGCTGGTCCAGGGCAAGGCGGGTGGTGGAGAACGCTTTGGCATCCTGGCCAACAGGTTTCAGGTACTTCTCACCACCATGCAGCATCGCCTAGAGACTGTGAGGAACATCGTGGAAAGCTTGCTGCATCCTGCACAATCGTCATGCGCACGCTGCTACCCAGTGTTTGCAGAACAGGCTCGTGGACCACCAACAAGGCAATGGGACATGAGACCTGGTGAACGTACGGTGAAGGGCAAAACCTGATAGATACTGTGGATGTGCAAGGCCCCAATAGAGCTTCATGTGAAGGGAAGAAAGCAGCGCAAACCTCCTGAAATCACTGGTGCAACTCCCCAGCTGGACGCAGTGCGAGTGGCAAGACAGGATGGTAGATGCTCTAATGGATGCTTCCTTGAGCCTGTCTTCCATCACACTGATGAGATTTGGCCATGTATGTTGAGTGGCCCTACAATGAACAGGGCATTTAATAAAGATGTTGTGTTTTTGTTAAAATGTGTATGAATGATTAAATTGTTATTGATAATAAAGGGCCATAGGTGTGGCACCTGCGGGAGGTGGACCATACAGTCCCAGTAAGCTTGCACTGGAGGTTTATCTATCCCTACTGCTATCCTTACCTCATCCCCAGGTATTCCTGCTCATCCAGGGAGTGCGTATCCTTACCCAACCCACAAGCATGCGAAAAGGCTTAAACCACTTCTAAAAGTTTCCACCAAGACTTTTTTACTAAAAGAACTGAACCAAGTGTGTGAAGCAAAGATAAACTTTTATTAATAGACAAACTGTAAAGCAAAATGACCCAAGTAAAGTGTCCAAGCAAAATAAAGTCAACACTAGCAACCTAATCTCTGGCACTGCTTCTCAGTCACTCTGAGGCGTGCCCATAGTCTCAGGGGTGAATGGTCCAGGTGCTTGGAGTGGCTGCTGCGTGGAGTGCTGGTCTGAGGCGCCATGCGGTGCCTGGCCTCGAGAGGACAACAGAGGATGGTGTGGGGGAGGAAGCTCTCAGAGAGCTGGCTCAGTCCTGTGATGTTGAGAGCCCCTTCCTCCATGACATGGGGTGTCAGTCCCAAGACTGATGGAACAGATGTTCTGAGGCCGGGCTTGGTTGTGGGGTGGAGGAAGGAGGATTGTAGTGGGGCTGTCTGGGTCTGCAGGTGAGGCGTGGTGGCATCGGTGGCACCGGTGGGTTGTTAGCGATGTACCTGTGCCAGGACTGCGGGAGGGCTGCCTGTGCTGCTGGAAAGTCCTGATAGCCGTAGCCTTGGTAGGTGAGGCCTGTGGAAAGCCTTGGAAGGCTGTGACATCACCTGGGGTGGAGGAGCAGACCTGGACTGGGTCAGAGCATGTTCAGCGGGCCTGGGAAGAGTGTGCAAAAGACCTGTGATCCTCTCCTTTATCACCTGGTATCTGTGATTCGGACATGTCCATGAGGTCTGATTGACGTAAGTGAGGAAGGCTTTCGGTTTGAGGGATGTAGTTGGACTGTTCAGCTGGAGAGATCTACGCTGCTCTTTGATTGGTGTCCCTGATCCCAAGAGGACAGTGTGGCTCTGTCCCTCGGTCTGCCTCTCTGCCTGCTTTCTGTGGAGCGAGCTGGGGGTGGGGGTGGGTTGGTCTCTGGGTGGGCAGCGGCTTCTCTTTGCCCAATTGCATCGAGGGTTCCTCCATGCTCCGCCACGGGGAGTGCAAGCTTGCCGGGGGGGTTCTCCATCGTGGGCGTGCTCCCAAGATACCTGCCTGGACACAGGAGCTGACTTCTGGCCAGAAGAGGACTGGCTCTCTGTGGGCTGTCTTGAGAGAGCGGGTTGACAGAGGGCTGCTCCTCAGTGGCAGAACCTCACCCTCCAAGAAGCTGCACTTGGCTATCACGTAGGTCTCCCCGGTCGGTTGAGCTTGACCCGCCTGGCCAGACTTCTTCAGGTGCAGCTTCCAGTAAATTTGGGGCACTTTTGAGAGCGGATAAAAACGGACGGAACATCTTCTGGAACATTTTCTCGTCCGCTGTGTCCTTTTTACATACTTTTTGCATCTGTCGGCCAATGTGACAGGGCCTTTAAGCCAATAAACAGTTTCTGTAAAATAAACAAATTACATACTTGGAATCATTAGCTGAAAATGGAACTGCCATTACAATATCTGTCCTGATAAAATATATAATAAGGCTCTATATGAAGAATTGTTTACAGTTCCGGTCATTGTACTCTAAAAAATAAATTATAGGCCTAGAAATGATGTCAGAAAGACCAAATTGATTGATGTAGCAGCTCTTGTATAAGAAAAAACGGTGGCAATTAGGACTCTGGCTTGAAATGAAAAATTGTAAGGCTTGTGATAGAGTTACATAAAATCCTGTGGAACAGAGGCAACAGAGGAAGTGGAAGAGTGCTAGTTTTCATTTTGTCACATTGCTAGAATGTAAGTCATATAACGAGACTACCTGTGGGAAGCTACCTGTGGGAAGATTTAGGACCAAGAAGAAGAAATACTTTTTCAGATAGTTTATAATTGTTGCAGTGGGAGCCTGTTTGGATAGTTGAATACAAGGACTGGGCTATAAATATTATTGGCTTGTTTAAAACTTTTTTTTTATTTGTCCAGCTCCTAAACTTGACTTTATTAAAAATGCTCAAAATATAAAAGAACACACTGATAAAAAGAGCAAGAAGAAAAAACAAACATCACTATAACTTTCTGGGTCATATCCTTTATATGTATCTTGTGAAGTAGTGTGGAAAGGAGATCCTCCATTCCAAGCTTGTGAATTTTCCAAATACAATTAGCCATTAGAAAACAAGATACTGAACTAGATTGTCTCTTTAGCAACACTGTTGTTATATCCTTACTTTTAAAAAAAAAGTTGCCATAAAATTCCTAATTGAGATTAATTAAGTTTTTAATAGTAATTTCTATTATTTGGTTGTTTCTACAGAAATTTGTAAGAGTGCTTTGTTCAAGATGGCTTTAATGTCTGGAATGTATGACTGGTTGAACAGATGTGAGCAGCATATTTTTGTACATTCCACTTCTGTTATGAAAGCACTCGCAATGGCCAGAATAAATTCAAAACCCCAATAAATGTTCATTAGACACTAGTTTCCTTCATTTATTGGGAAAGGACTTATAAGAAACCACACTCAGTATTGGAACTGGGCTTGATTTTAAGGGCAAAAGCCAGATAAATGGGCTGAAGATTATAAGAAATGAAACAGTTATATACATTTCTAATTTTTATTATTTATTATAATGTTATGCCATTTGTCTCCCCTAAAATGTGACTCATACATATTTGCGAAATAATTAACATTACTTTCTCAGGATAGCAACATTTCTAACAATTAGCAAGTTTTCTGATGTTGCTATCCTGAGTTTAAGTAGCACAATAATTTTTCTCATGTGTTGCATCTAAAGATTAGAAAGCTTGTATATGGCCTATGCTTTCCAACAAGGAAGTAATGTTTATTTTTAGGTAAATTAGCTCTTATTTCCAGATCAGTTATGTCTTTTCATACATGAAATAATACAAGCATTCATCTAATTCATCATTTTCTAATTATACAATCATACAGGTAGCAAATATGTATGATGTATGCCACCCAGAATCACCTTGTAAGGGAGATGGGTGGCATAAAACTTTAATAAATAATAAAAATAAATAATATCTGCATTACAAAGGCAATGTGCATAGATTTTTGTATGGCCATGGTTCTGGTGCATAAGAAAATAGATGGACAACTTAAGTGGGTAGTCTTCTTCAGTACAAACATGCATCTTCATTTATGGTTGGAAGTTCTGTCTATTAAAATAGCAATTGTTTGGAAAGTATTGGGCTGGAAAAAGTGTGGTATGGGTTGTCTTCAAGGTTTTTTTGTAATCTTTATCCAGTTACAAATGCTTGTATTGGAAATAGAGGTCAGAATGGAATTTTGTTAGCACAGCAGCCTTCCTGCTGTCTCTTTATTGACCTTATAAGAATGATTTGGGGATTTATCTCAAGGGAGAAATTGTTGTGTTCCAAACGTTTTTAGATGGATTTCCTATTCAGATTTTCAGTTCATTTTCCATCTTGGTTTTGATAAATAATGAAAATAAAAGATAAAACTCGCCTGAGCATCTTCAGTGTTAACTTTTGTTTGGAAATACATGGGGAAAATATGTCTATATAATCTCTATGTGGTTTTGACTGCTGTTGTCTGTGGTATTCTGGTTAGATGATCTTTTTTTTTTCCTGAAGGGCAGATTTATGAAGTTTTTGTTTGGGCTCTACTGCTCAGCAATGAATAATTGCATTTACCTCATGATCCTTGAGATAGTGTTTGAACTTCTGATGGAAAACTAGAATATAAATCTAACAAATGATAAGTAAATATTTCATTTCATTACTCCATTCTTTTCTTTTGTGTGATAGAAGTATTTTAGTATCAGTAAAGAACTGGATGAGAGTCTATAAACTGAAGCTTAATCTAGGAGAGATGGAGAAACTGGGCGTTGTCTTACCTGAATGCCATTTCTCCTTGTAGGCAAGATAGGCTAGACAATGGGTTGCTCTTGTCTTAGCTGATTGGACTGAGTCTCTCAAAAAGGCTGATTAGCTTAGTTCCACCCACTGTGGGTGGCTCCTCCTAGCTTTCAGTGAAGACATCATGACCAACAGGACTGCCTCTGAAACACAAATTAAGACCGGTCATCACCACCCCTCCCATTGGCCCTCATCACGGACTAGATTAATCAGGGTGGGGCTGACCTATCTTGCCTACAAGAAGAAATGGTGTTCAGGTAAGACAACGCCCATTCTCCCTTGTAAGGCTGCAATAGGTCAGACAGTGGGACATAGCTGGATTGTCCTCAGGAGGGTTCAAGTCTGGTCTTGGTCCCCATGCTCCATGACAGCTCTGCAGAACTATTCTGCCAAACGAAGCATCCATCGAAGCAAAAGCATCCCATCGGGAGTGTTGAATGAAAGGAGATGGGGATGTCCAAGTTGGCTGCCTTGCAGACCTCTTCAATTGAAGCTTGTGTTGCCCAGGTCACTGCCACAGCAGCACTACAAGTAGAATGGGCCATAATACCCCTGGTTCCCAGGATGGAGCAACACATGTATGCTCTGGAAATACAGGACTTAATCCATCTGCTGATTGTAGAGGAGTCACCTTGCCCCCTCCTGCAAAGTAGCAAGTTGGAAACAAACAAACAGATTCCATTCTATGGAATTCCGAAGTCCTCTTGAGATAACTCTTCAATGCCCTAGGTACATCTAATGTATGCCCACATTTTTCGAAGCTGTGTACCGGTTAGGGACAGAGGTCTGGAAGAACCGATTCATATACTCTGTGAAACAAGGGGTTGACTTTTGGAATGAATACTGGGTCTAGCCTCAAAACCACCCGGTATGGGAGGGATAGGCATAGGTCTGGACACACTGAAAAAACTACCCGGTCAGATACTTTCCTGGTTAAAGAAATAGCAAGTAAGAAACTTAACCATCAGGAGATGCAAACTTGCCCATCTGAGAGGCTCGAATGGAGCCTAGTCAGGGACTGCAACACCTTTGACAGGTCCGATGTAAGGTACCTGTGGACTACTGGAGGATGAAGATTAAAAATACCTGTGAGGAATCTGCGGACTGGGGTGGTGCACTAATGACACCAACTTGCAAGCAAGTTAGCACAGATGATAAAGCTGCCACTTAATGACAAAGGGCATTGCGAGAAAAAAACCTCTATCAGAATCCACCTGTACATTCAAAAACCTGTGCTATGGAAGCCTCTAGAGGCTGAATATTTGACTTTGGACACCAAAGGGGAGAAGGCTTGCCAGGTAGCATCATAAATGTGAATTATGGAAGATCCCCTGGAGGTCTGAATGTTTTTTATAAATCTGTTGGATAGTTGGGTGCGTTTTAAAACACTCCACTTAATTGCCAAACTGTCAGCTCACTGGGGCTCTGGATGAATCGGACCCCTGGAGGAGAGATACATGTTCCTTAGGAATTTACCAAGGATGACCAACTGAGAGGGCCACTAAACCTGCGAACCAAGGGCAACGAGGCCAATAAGGAGCCACTAAAATAATCTCAGCTTTTTTTGCCAGTATTTTACGCACCACAGCTGACAGCTGAGGCAAGGGGGGAAAGCAGATAAGCACCTGCTGTGGAGGGTGTTGGTTCCTTCAGCCCCTGAGGTAACAAATCTAGTAAAAAATTGAGGTAACTGTGCCTTTAACAGAGTGGCAAACAAATCCACTACCAGCCAACCAAGTCTCTGAGTAATTTGGAGAAAGAGGGAAAGATGCAATCTCCATTCAGCATGGTCAGTAGTAGCTCTAATGAGCCAGTCTGCCTGCACATTACCACTGTCAGAAATATGTTCAGCCCTGATGGACAGGAGATGTGTCTCTGCCTATCTACTTAAAATCCCAGGTTCTGACATAAGGGATTGGGGCCTGGTACCTCCTGCCTGTTGACGAGGGCTTCGTAGCTACATAATCTATCATCACAAAGACATGTGTGCCAGAATATGCCGACTAAATCTTTTGAGAGCTAGGCGAACAGCCTTGAATTCCAGTCAAGTAATTTTGAGCGCCTGTTCCTCAGTTGACCAGATGCCCTGAGCCATATGAGAATCCAAGAGAGCTCCCCAACCCAATAAACTGATATCCGTAGTGTGGATGAGTTTGTTACCCTCCTTGAAAGACAGATCCCTGGAGATGACTAGGGACAGCCACCACTGAAAAGGCATTCTGGGGAATCCTGACCTTAACCAAGAAATGTCTCTTGCTTAATTTTTAATGAGGTAAGAGGAACCACTGAAGAGCTCTGGAATGGAGCCTGGCCCAGGGAACACATGCCTATGCGAGACACCCTCTTATCTAACAGTTGAGAGACGTGAACCAAAGGAAAGGAACCCTCTCTCCAGATAAATCTAGCTTGCAATTGCAGGCTGTCCTGCCATTCCTGGGAAGGAAAACTTAACAAGAAAGGATGTCAGTAGTAGCTCCCAAATGAAGTAAACGAATAGAGGGAGTAAATTAACCCTTTTTAACATTTATTGAGAAACCAAGATCCTGCAGAATTGAAATAGACATCTGCAGATCCTTCCTTACGTCTTGCAGATGTGATGTGACCTGCCCCCATTTGTTTGCAAGCATGGCTAAGTGACCGCAATGGGTGAAGTGTAAATGCTATTAGCGTTGGCGATGGTATGGGTGACTTCCCTTCCTTGAAAAGTCAATTTGCCCAAAAATTGTTGCCTGCCCATGCCTGCCCGATCTGATGGTGGTTCAGGTCGTTGTTATGGGGACTTGAAGGCCGATAAAAGCTGTGTCCCAGTTCTGTCCTGAAGGATGGGCATCTATAGTCTGGGCCAAGCCAATCCTTTGCCCTCTTGTAGAGTGCCGGGAGCACTTACCTCTTGTCCTTGGGCTCCACAAGGGACGGGTCCAAGAGTTCCCCCCCAAACAACTTGTCCCTTCAGACGAGAGTTGAGGTCAGCTTCTACATTCTCCTGCCATCCACCTGCCAATTTCACAGCCAACAGATGTGTCTGGATGCCATAGAAACAGCAATGGCTTTAGTGGCCAACCTGGCGATGTGTGGGGTATCATCTGCTGTAAACTCTTCTTGCAGCTCTTATTTTATTAATATGCTGATGAGCTTGGATCTCTGAAACAGAGATCCTATCCTGTAGCTGCTTGAGCCATCTGAGAGATGTTTTGGTGAGGAAAGAAGCAACCGTGGAAGCTTTTACAGCCCAAGTAGCTGCCTGATGAGACCTCTGCAAGGATTGCTCGATCCTTTTTCTCCTTAGCTTTGAGGACGTGTTCCAGGGTCAGAAGGGACCAAAGAGGTAGAAGCCAAGGCTGCTGCTACAGGAGTATCTACAATGGGCACTTGAAGGCCCTTAGAGAGCTCTGGTCCCACATTAAAGTATCTGGTCAGAAGACAATAAGTTGGGACCTGAAGAAGGAGATTCTAACTGTTTATGCACCACCTTCAAAGGGAGGTTGGGAGATGATACTACTTTCTCCCTCACAGTATTATTGAAGAGAACATCTGATTCCACGGGGGTAGACTGCCTGATTCTTCATGGTCCACATCTGGGCCCAGATTAGTTGTATTCCTAGCCTTTCCAAACAAGGACTTGGATAACATAGGGTGGAACAGGTCAGAAAAAAAATGGGATTTCAGGAGACTTTGGGCCTTCATCATTCAGAGATCAGATTCATGTTTATCTACTTCCCCTAACAAGGAGGAAGCAGCATAAACTGAAGAAGCACAAGCTGGAGAATCTAGTTCCTGAACTAAGGAACCTCTTTCTGATAGAAGAGCTACCTGATCTTGAGATAGAAGCACAGACACCTCTGATACTTCCGAAGAGTGATGGACCAAACCTTTGGATGCCTTCAGCAATGCCCTTTCTGATGGCTCTGTCTATAAACAGCTGTATGTTCATTGGAATTTCTGAGTCAGTAGATTCCACCTGTCTGAGGCCTGCAGCCTAGGAAAATGTGGCTTCTATTATGGGCCTACTGCCATCTTGCCCCTGCCAAGGTTCCGCCCTAAAGGCCTCCTGTGGATCTCCCTAAGATGTTTCTTCTGCAGTGAGATGATGCATATTGCTCCTGTCAGCTGCATTTGGGGACTAAGTCTGAGCTGTAGCCCTAGGCCAGCTTCCTGTTCCTGAAGAGCAACTGCACTGTGATGAGTTGCAGGAGAGGTCTCTTATCTGGAGATCTAATCAAATGAGGCTCTTTTGGATCTTGGTAATTTGTACTGCTGTTTAGAAGCATCCTTCTCCACCTTTGTGACCTTTGTTGGCAAGGCCTGCTTTCCTTGTCCTCTCCTTGGAATCAGAGCAGAGGAAGCTGCGCTGTGGGTGCCTGGTCTGGTGGTAAGCCTCTCGCAGATTGCAACCTGCATAAGGAGGAGAAGTAATGAAGACAATTAAATTGGGGAATGACCTTTCTTCAATTCTCCCCAGCTCCCAGTCAATCCTCTAGTCCTATACAAACTTCAGTAGGATGTTTTAATACTTCCTATTGGGACTCACACCCATGGTGCCTAATAGGGCCTGAGGTCTAGACCAGACCTGGCCATCAGGCTTGAAGGGCTTGGTCTACCTTCGGTCCCCCACCAAAACAAAGTTTTTTTGCGCCTCACCGTTCATAGTCTTCTGGACCAGCTGCTTCTAGAGGCTGATGGCTTAGCACTGGTCCATTGGTGCTGGGGTGGTCTGGAGAAGCAGGCCAACTCACCTATTCATCCAAAATGGCCACTGGTGGCCATGAGGTCTTCCACTTCACCAAGGAGGCCCCCAAAACAGCCTCCTTGGCCTCTCACTGCCCCCGATGGACTGGGGCAAATCTCTGGGTGTCCGCTTTTTCGCAGCCTCCTTCACTATAGAGGCCCAAAAATGGCCCCGCAGCCTTTGCTAGCTGCTTCTGATCACCGGAGCAGTAATCAACTGTTTTGCGGCTCCAACAAACAGCTGAGAGTTGGAGTCGTGGTTTTTGAATTTTTTTTTTCTTTCCTGTTCTATGATAGTAAGGTTGCATTTGCAAAGCAAAGGAAAGAGGAAATCGATTGCATCTGTCCTGACTGGGGACTGAGTCGAAAGCTGGAAGGAGCCACCTACAATGGGCGGAGCTAGGCTAATCAGCCTTTTTGACAGACTCAGTCCAATCAACTAGAACAAGACAACTCATTGTCTGATCTATTGCAGCATTACAAGGGAGAATGTTGGATTTTTAAAAATATTTTTAACAGTCCCCTCCCCTTATTATTTTTATAAACAACGCAAGGCACAACCGTGCCTAATATCCTTCTCCTCTTCTGCTTTTTCTTACAACAACAACCCTGTGAGGAAAGTTGGACTGAGAAAGAGTGATTTTCTCAAAGACACTCAACCCAGTTGGTTTTTGTACCTTATTTTTAGTATTACATTTGTTTGTGTAATATGGGATTAGAACTCAGTTTCATGGTTTTTAGACTGGTGCTACAAGAAACTGATTGTCTGAAGAAAGGGAAGGGAATTCTTGATTGGCCAAGTGTGATTGGACACACAAGGAATTGTCTTGGTGCATATGCTCTCAGTATGCATAAAATAAAAGATACATTAATCAAGAGTGAAGAATCATAAGGTACAACACTTAATAATAAGCAATGTCATACAATAAACAATGCCTATCTACCTACATCTCTCTCTCTCTCCCCCATATGTTGGTGTTGCATTCAATATCTTCTAGGTGAGATCACACTCTTTAAAAATAAAGTATCCTCTTGTTTAACAGATGTTCATTCAGCTTTTGTAATTGATTATTTAATCTTTGTGGTTTGATTTTCCATCAGCTGCATCCATTTCTAAATGAGATCATACAGTTACAATTATCTGTGCTTGTTTCTTTTTAAATATTGCTTAGGATCTGTCCTAAGAGCATTCAAATTATAGTTGCTAGATGTTATGTGACGAAAATCTCCCTTGCATGTGCACTCCAGAAGAAGTCCTGCTGCTTCCTCTTTCAAAAGATATGTACTGTTTGAGAGCATGTATGGGACAGCTTAAGCTAGCGGGAGCTGCCTGTATCCTTGATCTCCAGTTTTTTTTCTAGTTGCTCTGTGATCCCAGTAGGTAGTAACTTTGAAGGAACTCTATGTAATTGTGCAGCCCTGTTGATGGAATGCTTTCCCAAAGGAGGCATGTTTAGTGTCTGCTGTGGTTGTGTGTGTATGTCTGCGCATGTGTGTTTGCTTGTTTTATTTTTCCTAGCTGTAGATGACTCAGCACTTTCAGGGAGAATGGAGTTGTACAAGGAAATAATCAGGCTTTGGAACAACTGTTTGTAACTCTTTACACTTTTCTGTCTTGTAACCATTTAGGATATAATTCACATAACACAAATGATACTTTTGAAATATGAATAGTTGGAGCAAGTGAAATTTGCTATAGTTTTCTAAAAATGAGCTGACTTCTCTCCTCTCCCCCCAAAATGCTGCTTTTTTTCTCTTCCCCATCTCCTATAAAACCCTGTGTTCATTAGGGTGAGCGGTTACATCATACCTAGTATTTACTGAATATGTTCCGTATAATATACATGTGCCCAGGTGAATGACTTGATCCATCTTCACTAAAGAAATACATTATTATACTGACCAGAGTATAGAGTAATCTGCATACTGACCAGAGAGCAGATTAACAAATGCACTAGATCAGGGATGCCAAACTCATGGCCTGTGGTCCGGATGTGTCATGCGCTGGCCATACCCACCCTTGATTTAACAAAGGGGGAAACAGTCACGATATATCACATGACAACAACATGATGCCGCGAGTTTGCCACTCCTGCATTAGATGATACTAAATTGTGCCCTTTTTCACTGGGTGATACTGAAGTGTGTGTGTGTGAGAGAGACAGTCAGATGGTCAGACAGAAAGAAATTTGTGACTATAGAGAAAAACTGTCAAATGTTGGTAAAAACATTTTAACTGGTTGTTCTCAGAAAACTAAACATAGGTTATTTTAGTACTTGGATAGGAGACCACTGAAAAATCCAAGCGCTGAAGGTTGGTGTGAAAATGCATCCCAGAAGAAAGCAATGACAAACCATATCCATAAAATTGGTGGGAATATAACAAAGATTTCTCTGTAATTACCAGCAGCCAAAATTGATGAGAATATGCTGCTTTCAGAGATACATTTTTGTGCAGAACTTCTTGTACAAGTAGTCATCAATTTATATTGAGAATTTCTGTTGCTAAGGAAGCTATTTGTTCAGTGAATCCCACTGCAGTTATTAAGTGAATAAATTGGTTATTAAGCAAATTCAGCTTCTTCCATTGACTATGCTTGTTTGTCAGAAGCCCGTGGGAAAATAGCAAGTGGCAATCAAATGACCCTCAGGTGCTGCAACCATTGTAAATACATGCAAGTTGCCAACTGCCTAAATTTTGATCATGTGACCAGGGGTGTGTTACCGGATGTGAATATCAATCATAAGTCATTTTTTCAATACTATTGTAACTTTGAAGGGTCACTAAATTAATGGTTGTAAATCTAGGACTATCTGTAATGCAGCGCATAGTGATTTCAGTCTTCATATTCCTGGTGCACAAACTTCAATTCCCATGATTCGAAGATAGTTAATATTGTAACCCAGACAGATGTGCTAATACAAAGTCCAGCTCATTGGGCATTCAGGAGAACTATGGCAGTTTATTTTGGTTTCAGATTTTGTTTTCAATCGCTTCCAAAATTTGCAGATTCTAGAGGAGAAAGCTGTTTTGGAGAAATTAATTATTTATAAATTATAATTTACAGTATAATTTAATGTATAAAAAATGACAGTTATCTGTTCCTATCCATCCTGCTGTTTCTCCAAAAGAGAGAATCTTGCTGTGTTTGTTTAGCTAGAGATACACTGAAGCGCAATATAGCTGTTACTATATACAAAGTGTGGTCTAGATATCTTTGAGATCATTGGGTTTTTCAGAAGATTCAAGCTATTTTCATGATAAATACTATTACATGCCTGTCTTTCTGTCATGAATTTTCCAGAGGCTGCATGAAGTGTGATTACATCATAATTTTGATGGCTAATGGGACCTATTTTGTGTTGCCTAGAAGATTTTATGGTAGAAGGTTTAATAATAAATGTGTATTCAAATAAATAATAATTCAGTTTTAGGATTGGGCTTTTTTGTGTTAAAATGTGATTGATTTATTGTCCTTTATATATACATAAACACGCACACATTTTCTCAGCTTTTATTTTTAATATTAAAATACTAAAAGACAAAACTCATAACAGAAGCTCTTTAGAGTTCTCAGTAATTTTTAAGAACGTAGAGAATCCTGAAAATTTCTGTTATGTGTATATCCTCATATGGCTTTCAGTGATGACTTGCTAAAAGTGAAAGTTCAGAGTAAGATGGAGGAGATCCAGAATGTTATTATCAGCCTGTTTTGAAAATTCACTAAATGTAATTTAATTGGTAGAACAAAATTAGTCATATGCTTATGTGGGAGTTGTCTCTATCATTCAGTGAAGAAATGATTATGCAAGAAACTGATGAGTTACAGAGTTTTAGATTGCTTCCTGCCAGTCAAGCCATAACTTACATAAGATAAATAATATGGGCATGTATTGTTAAGTTTACATGAAACCTTACACTTAATATACTGAATGTGGCATTAATTGTTAATTGATATACACTGAACATATAATGTCTTCAGAGGCATTCTTAAATTAATGAGGAATATATGTGTAGGAATTGACCAGGCTGAGTCTGAGGGAGGGCTCAAATGTATCATCAGTAATGAGTCCTTTGTGCCCTTTGTGTCTCTTATCAACCCGCCAGTTTGCTTGGGCCATTAGTATTTCAGATTCTTGTAGAGAATTTAAGGTTGCAATAAATCTTTATATTCATTTGAACTGACTGGATCTCCTGATTTCACCAGTGCTTGACAGTTCAAATTGCTTAGTTCCTTTCCAAGCAATAATGAGATAAGATGATTAATTTTCTTTTTTCCTTTTTTTCAATTTGGCTAGAGATAATTGTTTACTAGATTTACCCATAGGATGCAGATCGAATTATTCGGTTGTGGTAGCAGTATAGCCAAAGATCCCAAATCATCACTGGCCTCAGCAAAAGCAAAATATGTTAGAGATGTAGGTCAGAGTATCCTTTCTTCTTCCCCTTTTCAATTTTGCTATCCTTGAGAATGGAAGGAGACAAATCAGTGATTGTTGTGTGTATTATAAGTAATCCTCATTGTTTGAAGATTTCATATCTGCAAATTTTGTTATTTGTAAAGCCAGGGGGTCAGGCTATTTCACAGACAGACATGTGGAATGGCAAACATTGGAGTCCATCCACATTGCTTGTGGTCACAGAGAGAATCAGTAATTTAGTATTCCTGGCATTTCTCCTATGAGCTGCTCAGAGCATCCAGTAGTGGGAGGTGCTTAGTCTCCGCATTCA
>BHFT01016410.1:0-20772 GCA_004320025.1 Laticauda laticaudata
TATTCTGACTGTTTGTTGAATAAAGCCTTTTGTTGTTGGAATCCGGTCTACCTCGTGTGTTTTCCGAACAAAACAGAACATGAACAATTTCTGAAGGCAAGCTGCTCCATGTGGTTAAATGTCTTCCCTGTTAGGAAGTTTCTCCTTAATTCCAGGTTGTTTCTCTCTTTGGTTAATTTTCATCCATTGTTTCTTGTCCTGCCCTTTGGTGCTTTGTAGAATAATTTGATCCACTCTTCTGTATGGCAGCCCCTCAAATAAAAAAGTTGGTAAATTCTTATTAGGTGGAGCTACAAGTTAAAGAAGGTGGAGCTCTGCATATGTGTCCTTGTGTGTCTGAACAGAAAATATGTGTCTGAACAGAAAAGAATGGGAGAAAAACAGGGCATGTGGAGGCTGAAAACAGGGTGCATGGAGGTGTCAATAGGCTATGGCAATCCCTGCAGCCTGAAACAGCTGATCGTCGGGAGCCCAATCCAACCAACAATCAGCTATTTGTGCTAATCAGGCTGTGCTGAAGCTGACCGGGCTGATTGCTGTTTGCTGCAAGGAGGCAAACTGCTGAGAGGCAGAGGCATATTTTTTTCTTGTTTTCCCATCCAAATGCTAGGTGCGTCTTATGCTCTGAAAAATACAGTAGTTATTTTGTCAAAGAATGATATAAGATTTGTTTGGCATGATCTGTTTTTGATGAACCCATGTTGGCTTCTGGTTATAACCTTGTTTGCCTCTAAATGTTCCCAGATCTTTGCTTGATTATCTTTTCCAGGATCTATCCATATATTGATGTCAGGCCTTTACAAATTGGTCTTTAGTACCTGGATCTGTTTTCTTCCCTTTTTTGAAGATGGGAACCACCTTCCAGTTCTCTGATAGTTTACCAATGCTCCAGGATCTTTGGAAGATATGGTTCAATGGTTCCAAAATTACATCTGCCAACTCCTTCAGAACTCTGGGATATAATCCATCAGGACCTGGTGATTGGAATCTGTGTAGACTAGACAGGTGTTCTCTACCATTTTCTTGCCTATTTTAATTTATCTGTCTTTTACAGTTCTGTTTTTGGTAGGTTGGGCTATTTTTTTTCTTTTTGCATGAAGACAGATGACAAGAAAGAATTAAAGCCCATGTCACACTGCACCAACGGATGGAAAGAGGATGTAAAATGGAGAAAAACACTTGCCATCTGTTGGTTAAACGCGATTCCATCATTCTGTAACTCACTGCCGTCCGTTTTTCATCTTCTCTATCCGTCCAGCTATTCCATCGACTGAGGTTATCTAAACTTTTTTGAGTGGTAAAATGTATTCCAACGCGTCTATCTGCATCTGCAACGCATATTGGGGGAACATCTGTTCTACCATCACGTACTGTCATCCGTTACGCGTCCGCTACCATTCCGCTAGGCATCCGCTGCGCATCCGCTCACTCAAATCAATGCTCTAAGCGGAAATAAAATGGCACACAGGGAGGAAGTGAAACGGACCATGGAGAATAGACCCAAGCGAAGTAGCAAATGGACGGAGGAAGGCATGAAAAGACGATGCGCCTCACAAAGAAACATTTAAAAATGGGAAAAAACGTCGCAGAGGGCGACCTATACTCGGAGAATATAAAGATGTCTAGAGGATAAGCCTAGAAGGAGTGCAAAAAGGAACACCTAGTGGAAACCTATATTAGCCTATAAAAGGGGAGGTTAAACTTCCACCCTGGATCTCACTTCAGTCCAGCGAGCCCTGCTGTGCAGAACCTTCTGCAGCTTCATCTGGCTCTCAGGCTCATCTCCACAAGCAATAACCATAAATGATGTCCCCGTGCATGGATCAATACACTACTGTTGGTAGCCACCATGTTCTGCAACAGTAGCGAAAGCCATCAATACAAGGCTCTTTCAACTGTTCACATACAACGAAGAACACAGGACAGGCGCGCAAAAGAAAGTGTTTTGGGTCCGAAGTGGAATCGGGAGAACGAGAGAAGTACGGACAATGTAAACCAACAAGCTGATGAGTGGAAGCTGAGGAAAATGAAGACCCTCGTGATTCCAAGAACTTCATGAGGATGCCTGCCAGCCATGTTTGAGAAGTTGTGGAGCAGGCTGAAGACCCAGGTTTTGAAGCTAAGCAGAGCACCAAAACTAATCCGGCCCACGCCTAGGGACCTGGGCTCAAGGTGGACACTGACTCTGCGCCACCTGGCCTCAGGGACCACAAATACAGGAGTCAATGCAGATACGCCCTGGGGGTGACACACACCAACAAACCAATCAGCATGTGGTCAAGAAGTTGGTGCAGGCCCATCATCGAAGAATACCTTTTGGAGAAAGCTCCTCCAGTGGCCCCTAGTCACTGAAAGAAGGGACTGGAAGAAAAGTTGCCAGAGCAGTTGGTATCAAAGAGGGGGAAACTATTTATCATACCCACACTGTTGAGCCATAGATGGAGCACAGTGGCCCTGCAAAGCCTACCAAGCCAAGTCGGGTCACTTAATTTAACTACAAGGCTTTTGCAAAGCATCATCTCTTCGACCATGCAGATCAAATGCTGACTGCAAGTGTCATGTACATTGATGCCTTCAGAGCAAACATTTGGTGTCAGCATTTTCAGTTATGTCTCATCAGGTATTACATATTTTTTTTTTTTTTTTTTTATTTTTTTTTTTTTTTTTTTTTCTCTATTACTGCTTCTAATTTGTGTTTTTTTGTTTTTTTCTTTTCTATTTTTTTTTATATGTTTGTTAATTTTTGGATTTTTATTTTGATTTTATTCATCATTTTATTTTTTTTTTTTTTTATTCATTTATTTTTTATTTTTGTATTATATTTTTATATTATTTGGTGTTCTTCTTCTCTCTTTGTATTAGTGTATTACTAACTATTGGGGACTTGGTTTGGTGTTGAAGGAAGAGAGGACTGGCTCAGCCCCTTGATGTGAGAGCCCCTTCCCCTCCATGGACATGAGGGTGTCAGCCCATACCGATGACAGATGTACTGAAGGCCGGGCCTTTGCTGTGGGTGAGGAAGGAGCAGTGTAAGTCGGGGAGTATCGTGGTGTGCAAGCTGGGTGATGGACTGGCATACCGGCTGGCAGGGTCTGTGGCCATGGGTGGCATCGGTGGCGTGGTGTGGCATTGGTGGCATAGTGGGCAACCGGTGGTAGTCCGATGTACTGTTGCCTAGGACTGGGAAGGGCTGCCTGTGCTTGCTGGACCATCCTGGTAGCTGGTAGCCCTTGGTACCAGGAGGAGGGCCTGTGGAAAAGCCTTTGGACAGGGCAGTGACAAATAAACACCTGGGGTGGAGGAGCAGGCTTGGGACTGGAGTGGGAGCAAGGTCATCTTGGTCTGAGGGTTGTGGAAGAAATCGGTGATCCTGTCCTTAACACCACCATGGTAATGGGGTTCCGACATGTTTCATACGAGGATTCTGAGTTGACATAGGGAGGAGGGCTTAGATTGGTTAGTGAGATGGGGCGTGGGTGATGTAGCAGTCTGACAGAGGAGATCTACGCTGCTTCACTGGATGGTGTCTCTTATCATCCAGCTAGGAACAGTGTGGCTCCTGCCCCTCCGGTTTCCTCTCTGCCTTCTCTGTGGAAGGTGGAGACTGGGAGGTGGATGGAAGGATTGGGCTAGTGGTTTAGGAAGTGCCCGTCTCCTCTTCTCACCACTTCAACTCAGGGGGTCTTCCACGGCTCCGACCCGACAAGGAAGTACGGCTGTTGGTCGGGGATCTCCGTCACGTGGCACGCTTCCACAGATACCTCCTGGACACAGGAGCTGAACTCTTGGCCAGAAGAGGATGGCCTCTCAGCAGGCTGCCTTGAGAGAGACGGGTTGTTCAGAGGGCTGCTCCCAGTGGTGGATCTCACGTCCTCGACAGAAGCTGCCACTATGGCCCATACATGAGATAGGTCTCATCGTCTGTCAGCTTGACCGTGGCCTGCAGATATTCATTGAGGTGCAAGCTTCACCGTACCAGGTGGTGGTATGTGCTTCCCCAGCTGAGGAGCACCTCCAAGTGCTGTAGCCCCAGGCTCTCGCCTTCTCTCCTCCAAGCAGGCCTCGTTCCTTGTTGGTCTCGCTGCACTAGAGCACTGTGTCCCTTCCGCCAGCAGATAACTCATTCTACCACCGACTCAGCCACATACCAGCTACCATCCTCTCTCATGTTCTGTATTGCCTCCTCTCCCGTTCACGCGTACTGCCTCTTCCATCTTTGGCAGGGCCCATATGGCGCCACTATCAGAGGGGCTTTCGCGAGGTTGTAGTGGTCTGCTTCCTACCACACCACCACCACCACCGCAGCACAACAACAAGTAATGGCGGACGACCAAGGGGACGGGACACACAAGGCCGCAGTGGTTAGACCAAAGTCGAACGGGTAGAAACAGGCAATGAAAAAGCGGCGGCAATGCAGGCTTTCGGCATCTAAAGACACCGACGATTAAACCCAGAAGAGAAAGTCTTCCGAGTATCATAAGGGAAGATGTTATCATCGATAGATATGTACGGCATCATGCTAGGAGGAGCACTCATCCGTATTGCCACAACGCGCACCACGACCCTATGCCCATTGAGAGCCATCGCAGTTCTCAGGCATCCGCAGGCTACGCAGCCTCCCCCGATCCCCGTCTCTTTGAGGAGGCAGAACCAGAGAGCGACGGCTGCGCAAAGGAAAAGGCAGCAGCGCCAGCAGAGAGGCACGTATATCTGTTATCTTGTGCAGGCAGGGGTGAGAGATGGTCTAAGCAGCAGCTGCCAACGTCCAGAAGCGAGCATCAGCAAGGAATGAGAAGCACCCGGGATCTAGTCTCAGATAGGAACAGAACAGCATACGATGCAGAAAGCGATTCTCAGTACCACCAAGAAGATGCCGTACGCACTGCGATCCGCAGCGGACCAGACGAATGGAGAGTCGCAGGGCTGGGAATGGCACAGGCAGCGCTTGTCTTCTTTATGTTATGGTGTTGGGTTTGTCAGATTGTCTCCGTCTGGATAAGCCACTTATCTTAGAATCTGACCGAGAGTCGGAGGACCCAGTGCGAGGACACGAGGTTCCAGCGATGCAGAGGCCGTATAATTGCGCCGGTGTTGTCTTTCCCACATGGTTCGACTTGGGTTGTGGCCTGTGGGAATGATGAAATGTAGGGCGGTTTGGCATGGCTGGACTGGCAGGGCAGCTGGCAGGAGCTGGCTTGGTTATTGGATATGGCTGGAGAAAGCTGTGTCCTGGAAGCCAGGTTCTTTCACTCTGAAAACTGAGTGACCTGCTTGGGAACTGCTTCAGCCTTTATCATCCACGGGGCTGAATGCCAATGCATCCATCCCCCATTGAGACAGTGAAATGCTGGCATCTGCTTAGGCATACCGGCTCAGGAAACTTACCCGTAGGCATCCGCTAGACTTCCGCTGATGCATCTGCTTCATTACACACCGACATAGGGCGTCGATGCTCTGCAATCCCGCTCTACTGATCCGTATCCCGCGTACTGCCTTTGCTGTGGAGATACGGAGACAGGAAAGTACTAGAGACTTCCCTATTGGAAGCCTTGCAGATGTTGGCCATCCGCTCTCATCCGCCTCACATCCGCTAAAGTATTCCGGAATGGAGCATACCGATTTCCATTTCCGCCCTACGTCCTCACCCCGTCCGTTTCTCCAATGTTGTCCGCAATCTGAGTTATGCAAAATTTTTATAGCCCCTTTTGAGAGCGAGAATAACAATGGAATGAACATTTTTCTCATCCGCTGTGTCCTTTTTACAAAAGCGTTTTGCATCCGTTATTGGCCAGTGTGACAGGGCCTTAAGCAGCTCTGCTTTCTCCCTGCTGACTATCACTTCCTTGCCATTTTTACCCATTAATGGACTGTTTCCTTAATTTTTTTCTTGTTATTTTATATATTGAAAGTTTTAAAATTATTTTTAACATTTGTTGCAATCTTAGTTCATTCTGAGCCTTAGCTTTCCTAACTTCATTTTGAAGATTCGGACAATATGCTGGTATTCTGCCTTAGTTATGTGTCCCACTTTCCATTTTTTTAATACATCCTTTTTGTCTTTCAGATTGTGAGAGTGTTCTTTGTGTAATCATGTTGATTTCTTATTTTTCTTTTTCAGTGGTAGACTGAGTTTTTATAATTATACTTTGAGTTTCCCAAGCTTCTTGAGTTATTTTCGCCTTTATGATTTCCATCCATGGAATCTTTCCTAAGCTCTCTTTAGTTTGTTGAAATGAGCTCTTTTAAAGTCTAAGGCACTAGCCTGATTTTGTTCTATTTGCTTGTGTCTGCTTTTTATTGAATTCCAATATAAAAGGATTGCTTTCTCGCAAAATTCCTGCAATTTCAACCCCTTCTATAATTTCGTCTGTTAGTAAGAATTAAGTCCAATGTTAAGACCCTTTAGGTCTCTCCTCTACCTTTAAGATGATTAAGTTGTCAGTTAGGCTCATGAGAAACCTGTTTGATTTCCCACTTGATGCAGATTTGTTTCCCAGTTGATGTCAGGGTACTTAAAGTCCCCCATTACTTTTTTTTTTAAATCAAGTTTTTTATTTTATATTACTTGTATATATCAGTGCGTGAACAGTGTGATACCTGGGTATCATACATTTAGTACAGATAAACATAATGTTGTAACTCATGGTTATTACATTTCATTTTCATTGTTGCATGTTATTTAAACATATCTAATACTGCCATTTAATTTCTAAACCTCCCTCTTGTTATTGCATACATTTTGTTATATTAAAATATGTGTATTGTTGTTCCCCTCTTATTTCTATTTCTATTCTTTCTTATGTTTCTCACTGATTCATTTAAGCATGCATGACATTTCTTTTTGCCATTATTTATTATCCCTTATCTTGTATTTGATATTTTAAAAATTACTCATTTTTCCACCCTGCTCTCAATATCCCAAATGTCCAACACTATTAATCGATCCAAATATTAACAGTATTTAATCAATCCCGGGTTTACATCTCCCATTCCCCACAATTTCTAATCCTTAAAAGTTTAAAATTCACAATATATTTTAACACACTGTTATTATTAATAATACCATTAAATCCCTAATCCTAAATTTCCACCTTCTACCCTTAATTTATTTTTAAATAGAATAAATTCTATTTTTCTATTAGTATACATGCTACTGTTTTCCCTGTTTATATTTTCTACTTTTCCATTTTACCAATGTCCCCCATTACTATTGTGGTGTGTTTCTACATATATCAACTAACTGGTAAGCAAAAAGTTCTATTTATTCTGCTTGGTTGGATGTTCTGGACACCTATGGCAAAGCCATTCATTTTCATTTCTATTTTGTTCCAACAGTATGCCTATTCCATATTTACAAACGGCTTGTGGTTGGAAAAGGCTCCATAAGCCAATATTTGCCACTGTCACTGCATAAAAACTGTAGACCCACAGAACAAGAGAAGAAACATGGGGGTATATGTGGAAGATCAGGGGTGATGCAGACAATTTTTTTCTGTACTTTGTATAGGAGGTAACCAACTTCATGGAGATGAAAGCTACCGATCAATTTATGCTATACAGAGAATGAGATCAAAGTTATGTTCATAATCTGAAAAAAGGCAAGAACAAGTTATTTTCCCAATTCTGCCACCATCAAGATTGTTTTTGCCAAGAATGTTTGCCAAGAATGCAACTTCAGGATTCAGTACAATGAAAACAACAAGTATTTAATATAGCAACCTAAAGTTATGTTTTCACAATCAAAGGATCAATTATTCATTCCATAAGGCATTGAAAGAATATTTATGAGACTTCTCCTTAACCCTATGAGAGACCCTAAATTGATGCCTTAGTCATAATTCTATCTCAGAACTGTAAATAAATGTAGATTGCATGAAACTGTATTTTTTCTTCTCTCTCTCTCTTTCTTTCTTTTGACCAACAAAGAATTCCTGCACACTATGTGTGATACTGAGATAGAAAAGATAATGCTCTAATATGGATTTTGGAATCAATGACCTTGGATAGCCTCTTCACCTGTCAAGTCTTCCTAGCCTTGGATTTCCAAAGGAACATAGAATTATTCAAAGCCTTTTGTGTTTGTTTGTTTGCTTATTGCAATGGCTCCCTCTGCAGCTACTCACAGTTTCTTCAACTTAAATAAAAGGAAACAAGTAATTTCTGCAAACAGATGCATTTGAAAAAAACAAAGGAATAGCATTAATGGTGAAAAAATTACTGGAGATTTAGAGACAACACAACAAAATTAGAAGAAGCAATGAAAAGTGTTAAAAAATAGAATTAAAGGAAGCTATTTATAAAACTTAAGGAGGTTTTATAGAAAGCTAAACCTTGGATGCTAAATTTTGGCCTATGGGATTATATACCTGTATGATTGTTCCAAATACATGAGGAATCTATGCAATAAAATAGGAAAACAAGGATATTTTTCTAATCATTTTAATCTACCATTCAATACTATTAGCTCCATGTTCAGTCTTTGTTCCTATGGTCATGTGTCCCCCTATAAATTTGGCCACACCTCTTTAAAATTTATGGTCTATAATTTTTAACTAGGATCTAATTAAATAGATAGCAGATTTATCCTGTTAATTATATCTTCAATTATTTAGCTTTCATCTTGTTCTTGCACCTTTCTTTGTGCTGAGCCCACCTATTTTAGGAAGTGAAACCCTGAGCATGTTATTCAAAGATCACTGCAGTCACAATCCCCCCAAATAGAGTATATGCCTGTTTTAATGGATGTGAGCTGCAATGGGTGTGCTCCCAATTCACTTATTTTAGAACACACAAACTGTACATTAGAGTATTAATTGTATCCAGGTACAGATGCTATGGGATACAAACCACTCTGTCTTGTGAATACCACTATTTATTATGACTGGATTATATACATCAATGTTTCTCAACTACTTCATAGCTGGAAATCTTGTCCCTCTTTGCTGCAAATAAGTGCTATTTTGTTATTATTTCTTTTTGTAATTATTTCATTATTTTGTGTGAAAACATATTCTCAGGTCTGTGTACCAAGCATTCTTCTATCAGACAAAAGAATTGGAGCCTTCCAAATGAGTGAAATTCCATTCATAGATTCACATATCATAATGCTAATTCATAAGGAGCTTGGTCAGAGATTATTAATAAGTTTAAATTTGTTATTCACTTCAAAGAAACTTATGTGAACAGGATCCAAGATGCTGCCTTGCTTTTTTTGATTGAACTCCTTGGAAACTTGCTATATGTTCCTTTGCTAATAGTTTTAATTATCTGCCAAGTATTTGAAAGATTGGGAAAGCTGTCAAATACAATGCCTCTTGTATCTGTTAAGGGAAGCATCATAAGCAATGAATTCTGAAAATAAAATGAAAATGTTAGGATTGAGATGACCATTAACAACAGCATAGTTTTTAAAAAGATTTTTACCCTGCCTTTTTTCATATGCAGTTCATGGTGCACACAACAGTATTTCTTCTTCCTCTTCTTTTCCCTAAAAGAACCTCCCGCTGATTGGCCCAATGTCACCCAGCTATTTTCATGCTTAAATTGGGATGTTTCAGATTTAACAGATTTTAACAGATAATCAGAATTGGAAGGGACTTTGTAGGTCATCTAGTCCAACCCCCCACCCAAGCGGGAGACCCTACACCCTACATTTCTGACAAATGGCAGTCCAATCTCTTCTTGAAAGTCTGAAGTGATGGTGCTCCCACAACTTCCGAGGGCAAGCTGTTCCAATGTTTGATTGTTCCCACTGTCAGAAAGTTTCCCCTTATTTCCAGATTAAATCTCTCCTTGTTCAGTTTCCATCCATTATTCCTTGTTTGGCCTACAGGCACTTTTAGAAAATAGCTTGACTCTTTTCTCTCTGTGGCAACCACTCAAATATTGGAAGATCACGATCATGTCTCCCCTGGTCCTTCTCTTTACTAGACTAGCCAAGCCAAGTTCCTGCAACTGTTCATTGTATGTTTTCGCCTCCAGTCCCCTAATCATCTTGGTTGCTCTTCTGTGTACTTTTTCTAGAGTCTCAACATCTTTTTTATAATGTGGTGAACAAAACCGGATGCAGTACTCTGGGTGTGGTCTTACTAAGGCTTTATAGAGTGGTATTAGTACTTCCCTTGATCTTGATTGTATCCCTCTGTTGATACAATTTAGGATTGCATTAGCTTTTTCGGTGGCTGCTGCACACACTGCTGGCTCATATTTAGCTGGTTGTCCACTAAGATTCCAAGATCCCTCTCACAGTTACTGCCTGGTTTCACCCACTCTATGTGTGTACTTTTTCTTGCCTAAGTATAGGACTTTACTTTTCTCCATATTTCCTCTGCCAGCACCTCAACCACTGCACCAAATTGGCTTTCATAGCTGGGCAAGGTTGGTTTCAGAATCTAGTGACCAAACCTCAGCAATCAGAAACCAGCTCTGTCAAAGTCTAAACAAAAGTCTAGACATCTGGCTGTAAAGACACTGGCCCAGTCAGTCCTCACTTAATTTTATTATAATTTGCATAGCAGATCACTTGGCTTCTGAAAGTGCCATCTACAGTTGCTGGTGAGATACCTGTCAACCCTGAAGCTGGTCTGGCTGAAGCCATCTTGGGGCTTCAGTGCTGCCCCACTCGAGTTGGAGAATAGGGAGTGGGGAACAGGGGTGTCAAACTCAATTTGAGGGCTGCATCAGGGCTGTGTTTTACCTTGTGGGGGTTGGACGAGCATGGCTGATTGGGTAGGTGTGGCCAACTGTGTGGGCATGGCCAGCGTGACACTACTCCCCAAACTGCTGGCATGTTTCCTCTTTGCACTGGGCAGACTGGGTAGAAGCCATGCTGGTCCAATATTTCCTCTTTGCATGTGGTAGATTGGGCAGAGAGATATGGGCCGGCCCCTTATATTTTCCAAGATGGCCCCATGGGCCAGATCTGACCACATCATGAGCCTGATCCAGCATGCTGACATTTTGTTTGACACACTTGGTCTAGAATGTCAATATTCTATTTCTATCTTTCTTCTTTTCTTTCTGTTTAATATTTGCAATGTCATTAAAAAGCAATTTGCTCTAATATTTCCTCAAGTGCATTTGTTTGAACTGGTGCTGACAAAACATTACTGACTAAGAAACTGGGTAACCTATAACTCAAGAACAAAATGCTTTATCAATTACTGAATTGAAGGTAAAAATTAAGGTAGCACAATTCAGAAATGGCTCCTCAGATAAAGCCCCTAAATTAAATAATTATACATAGTGAAACAATCTGTATGACATTATGAATACATAGTTAACCATTACATAAATCACAGCTGGCTGGATTCAGATACCATACTAATACCAAGCCGCAGTTTCCAGTCCAGAACTAGTCAAATCACATCTTGTGAATGTGGCTTTTTAATTTTACAGAAGTCACATTAGATTCTTTGAACAATTTCATTAGAGGTCACCAAAGGCACAATATATTTACTAGAATGTTTCCGATAATATTAGTATGACCAATGATTTTAAGCAACTATGTTTAATGTAACAAGGAAAGTTGAGATAATGATAACTGTGAAATATACACTTTTCTTTTAACTATATTGAGGCATTTTAATGGCAAAATGCATGCCAAACAAAACTGAAAACTAATTTTGTGTAAATTGTGTCAGACAATAATCCCATTTAATTGATATCCATTAATTCCATGGATTACAAAATACAGTAGATGATTATTTGGAGAAATAAAACCACTGAGATATGAGTGATATGTCTCCAAAAACAAGTCAGTCACTGGGTAGTGATATATGTCCAGTTCAAACAGTATTGTAAGCTATATAAAAGAAAAAGATGATAAGTGATTAAATTACAAGATTTTTATCATTGGCTATTAAAATAAGTTTTTAAAAAAGTTACAGCCTATTCAGAATTCTAAAATCCACCTTAAAAAGATATTCTACTCAATCAATCCTTTAAAAACTAGCATCATTTGAGGACCCAAATTGTTGGGGGCAATATGCTGACTCTGTAAACTGCTTAGAGAGGAATGTAAAGCACTACAAAGCAGTATAGAAGTCTAAGTGCTATTGCTATTGCTATCAATCTTAACTTCAATATTTGCTGTTGATTTTAAACATTTGCTTCATATCTCTTTCTGTCACAATCTCTCCAAATTAGTTCTGTATGCTCAATTTGAAATTATTTCCTATTTACTACATGATTGCAAGTTATGGTTACACATCATTTACTAGGGAACAGGTATCAATCCAGCAAGATTTTCTGAACAAATCTGCATCAGAGGCTTGCTGCACAAATTCTATAAAAACCAAACAATGTTATTTAAAATGGATACCTTGCAAATGTACCTCGCAGACATGTGGCGTGCAGATTTCTCTCCCAGAAGGCCTAACTGGAGAAATAACGTTTATCATCTTTCACTCTTCCCACTCACCTACCCATAATCCTGTATGAAAACCTGTGATTTAAACAAGTTTTGTTCAATCAGCAACAGGTTATTTGTTGCATTTCCCCTCTTCTACAGAGGTTATCTTAGCACACATTATTTTATCCGTTTTCATCCACTGGCCCTGCACAACATCCTAAGACCCACTCTGTTTTAATACACCTGCCCAGTGGTGGGATACAATTTTTTTTAACTACCGGTTCTGTGGGCGTGGCTTGGTGGGCGTGGCAGGTGAAGGATATTGCAGAATCTCCATTCCCTCCTCACCCCACCAACCTGTTTTCCAGCTCCTCCTGTGCAGGGCAGCAATAAGCTGGGACTCGAGAGGCAGAGAATAGATGGGGTGGGGCTAGTCAGAGGTGGTATTTGCTGGTTCTCCGAACTACTCAAAATTTCTGCTACCTGTTCTCCAGATCTGGTCAGAAAAAATGTAATATCTCCATTCCTTTACTGACTCATCCTTAGAGCAACTCCTAGGATCCATTCAATTTCTTGGTGGTAATCAGGAGTTTGATCCCCAGGTTTGCTCTCACTATCTGGGAATGGAATCCCATGGTGCTAAAATCCCTCATGGCAGTGCTGCTCGGTAATGGAATGTGCAAGGCAGTAAGTTCTGATGTGCCATCTCACCGCATTGATCTCTACTTATTCTGACCCACTTTTGCATTGCACTTAGAGGTAGGGATGGGATTGAAAATTTTTAACAACCGGTTCTGTAGCCGTGGCTTAAGTGGTGAGCATGGCTTGGTGGTCATGTGATCAGGTGGATGTGGCTTGGTAGCCATGTTATTGGCTGGGTGTGGCCAGCTCAATATGGCTCACATCGAGGCACGCATCTCCTCCCCTGGCCTCTCATGACTTGTGGGGATGCTGCAACAGTCATAAGTGTGAAAAAGGGTCATAAGTCACTTTTTTCAGTGCCATTGTAACTTTGAATGGTCACTCCACACAAGCAAAGTACCAGCAAAGGAGGGGAAGAAAAACTCCAGAGAAGTTCCAGAGATAGGAAGTCTAGTCCTGCCAAGAATATAATAAGGGTTAATAGAGAGGCAGTTTCTATAAGCAACACCAGAATGTTTCCTTCCTGCCTTCCTTACAGGATTAAGCCAGTAATTTCTTCTAATAACCAGTTCTCCGTTTGTTAGAATGTTAACAACCAGTTCTAGCGAATAGGTGTGAACTGGTAGAATCCCATCCCTGATGATGTCACAGTGGCTTCTTGTGACCTTTTTCTTTCCTTTTTTCCAGCAGGCAGGCACACCTGTAAACTACAACATAACATTGCTGCAACCATTTGTCTGGTTTGCTATACTACACTATTCAATGCTATATGCTATGCTATGCTATATAGAAACAGACACATCAGTCAGTCATGAAGTGAAGCAGCAAGAAGTTTATTGCATGTAAAATACATTCTTGCAAGAATGGGTGACTAGCAGGTAGGTGTACAGTGGAATACATTTCTCCAGCTTTTTATTTCCTCCACCTGAAGCACAAATTCTTCCCTTGCAGCCCCCTTTGACAGAGACTACAGGGTTGCAATCTTCCCTGAACATCTATTTCTCCAGGAATTTCCCCATGCTTAATCTGTTTCCCTGCCTTTTGCTCAGTTCCCCTTTTTCCAGACTACCTTTTGTCCCTTTTTAAAAATTTCTTAACCTATATTTCTTGTTTCATTACAATCCTTCCTTCTTCTTCCTCTTCCTCCTCCTCCTTCCCCCTTCCTCCTTCTTCCTTTTTCTCATATTCCCGCAGATGCAGGGGCAGCTTTTTGGATCATTGAATGCCATTTTGTGCAGTAGGCTGTGTCTCCAGGGCATATGTGCGTGGCTTGCATATATTTGTTGATTGTGTCTCACTATCTCTGTTTTGGATGCCCACAAGGTTTCTGGCCATTGACTTCTAGTTGGTAGCTGTCTTGGCAATGGTGGAAAGTGCTGCTCTCTGGATATGTCCATACCAGTGGAGCAAGCCTTTTCTCATCTTCTCTTTAATTAGTGCCACAGCAAAATATTGTCGAATGTTGTCATTTGTAATGTGGTCAGGAAGGGAAATGCCTGATATTCAATGGAACATTCACATTTCCATGGCATGGAGATAGCTTTCAGTCCCTGTTGCTTCTGCCCAGCATTCAGTGCCATACAATGCAATGGCATGGATGGTTAATTTGTAAATCTTAGATTTAAGACAGGTTGGCATTCATCTATCACACAACATACCAGTGAGTTCTCACCAATGCATCCAGGCTGCATTCACCCTTGCTCTCATCTTGCCAATGATGTCACCATTGCATTGGAAATGGGATCCCAGATACTAAAAAATGTCCACCCTCTTTAAGTTTTCTCCATTGATTGTGAGCAAAGGAGGAGGGACCACACATGCACACCAGGATGGAATGGGCCAGATATGGACATGTGCGCCCACTGCCTCCTATGTGCATGAGTGCTGGGATGGCATGGACTAGGCCAAAGTGATGCCTGCACTGGGATTGTATGGGCAGGACAAAGGCAACACAGTCGATCCCCTTATTGTTTCTAGGATGGCCACACTTATCAGCCCAGTGTGTGGGGGGGAGGGGGGAGGAGTGTCCAGCAACAGGAACTCTGCAGATGGCCCTCCAAAAAACAGGCATGGTAGTGGCATTGGCACCGGGGGGGGGGGGNGGTAGTGGCATTGGCACCGGGGGGGGGGAGGCACATGATGCGGACCACCGGGCGCACCTGCTGTATCCCATTTTGCTGTGACAGGCCAGGTGACTGCCTGGCACATCCACCAGGCCAGACTGTGTGCCTCTCTCCTTTGTCTCCACCTTCAACTAATACTACCACTGCAGGCAAAGGCAAGGTGAGGAGGGTGTGGGCTGGCTGCTGTACTTTTGGCTTGCAGTTGGAGAGCAGGTCACCGCTGGTCACCTCCTTGGCTCAAATGTTGAGCATGTTCTTCTTGTGCTTCTGATGCATCCTTGCGCCACCAAGGTTGCTAACAGCTTGTGAGGTAAAAGCCTTCCCATTCCAAGCAGGCAAAAGGCAGCCACTGTGAGTGGGGAAAACTCAATCCCCATCAACACGATGACTGCCCAAGCCCAGCCAAATTTGCATGTCTCCCCCTCATCTCTGCTTGGCCTAGGTAGTCAGAGCTCTGATGGGGACTTTCCTCACTCCTGGTGGACATTTTTTGCCTGCTGGGCCTGAGTGTGCTTTACCACCTCTACGTGCCCTTTCTAGTTGTCTGCTTTGCCTCCTTCAGACTGGTTAGGCATGGTGCTCTGGGCAGTGACAACAGCAGCCTAAGGGACTTGCATGAGCTATTGGTGATCTTGGTGGTGCTGAGGTTCATTGGGTGCATGAGGGGAATGTGCCTTTCTAGCTGACTGCTTTGCCTCCCTTGGGCAGAGCAGGTCTGCCGAGTGATGACAGAATTGTCACCCAAGAGCTGCCAGGGGTAGAGACCCCCAATGATGCACCTCCTTCATTGGGGCTGCTCAGAAGGGAGAACCAAGCCCCACCCTGCCCTGTGAGGAAGCAGCTCCAGAGTGCTTTCAGGCCACTGCCTGACCAATGCAGCTCCTTCACACAGAGACTTCAAGGGTGTGTTCCCTTCCCTGGACTGAAGACAGCCTTCTATCTTGCAGTCCCCCCTGCCACATTTCCATTCCCAGTTGAGGATTGTAACCAAATTCTCCACTTGGCCGGTGTTTCCAGAAGGTGCGGTTGGGGGAAGTGGAGCTTCTCTCTGCACGAGCAGGGAACCTCAACTGGTACCTGGGACTCAAAGGCTTTCTTCCTCCAGCCTTGGGATGGGCAACGCTTTTTACCCTGCACCTGGCACACTTCAGGGAAGCCCGGCCAGGCACAGCATGTTGGCTCTAGTAGCAGACAGAGAAATGTTGTTCCCTCCCCCAGTGAAGTTCCTGGTAAGCATCCCCCTCGTGCTGCAATTGGGTGCGCAAGGGGAACATGCTCCATGCACAGATGAAAGGTAAGACCTGTGAGGGGGCTGAAGAGAAGGTGACCAGTGGCAACCTGCCCTCCAACTACAAGCCACAAAGGGCAATGAGCATATAATGGCCAATGGATTTGTGCCTCTTGCCTCACCTCACATAATCCTTCTTTCCCACCACCCCACCTACAGAGATCCCTGGATTCCCACTCCAACCCCACCCAACCCCACAGGCACCACCCACATGAATGACATCAAGTGGGCAATGGCTCCTGGCCATATCTAGTCACTCGCGACCATACTTGCCATGCACCTTGCCCTTGCCATGCCCTGTGACCTATGAAGGACAGCCACAATTCTGATCTCTCTCTCAATAAAATTCAGTTTGATACCCCTGCTATATGCTGTGGTACGCTACTCAATGCCATGCTATATGCTGAGCTACACTGCACAATGCCATGCTATATGCTATGCTACTCTATCTATATGCTATGCTACACTACACTATGCCATGCTGTATACTCTGCTATGCTACACTATGCCATGGTATACACTATGCTATGTTATGCTATGCCATGCTATATGCGGTGCTACGATATACTATATACTATGCTATGCTGTGCTATGCTATGCCATGCTGTATGCTCTGCTACAATATCCTGTATGCTATGCTATGATACGTTATGCCATGCTATATGCTGTGCTATGCTATGCTATATATTGTGCTCTGCTCTGCTATGCCATGCTATATGCTATGCTATGCAATGCTACATTATAAAATGGTACGTATCATTCTTAGTGAATAACCTGATCTAGTGCCTAAATTGTTGCAGGAGGTTAGGATTCCAGATGTACACCTTTTAACAGATTGGCATGATGCAGGCTGTAATCATTTTACATGTGCTCATAATCTGGTCTGTTTGATCCCATTTTGATATTAACCTATTATTCATTTTAAAATACCAGTAGAAGGTGGCTTAAAATTGCCTTCTTATATGTTCCCTACTTTCTGTTTTGTGGCAATCAGTGGCTGCCTTCAACAGCAATATTTTATCAAATGACTGTTGCAAAATGCCTCTGGTTGTAAGAAAGAGGCAACTGTTTCTTTCCATGCAATGTTCCTGAATAATATAATACCATATTTTTCAGACTATAAGATGCATTGCCCTCCCAAAAAACGTGGGTGGAAATGTCTGTGCATCTTATAGAGCAAATATTACGGTGTGGGGATTGGGAGAGTTGGTGTGATGCCAATCAGCTGCTCTAGGCAGCAGGGATCGCCACAGCTTATTGCCGTCTATTGCTGCCTCCCATTTGTGGCAAATGGTGGCGAACAGGCTATGGTGAATGAACTGCAGTGGCAGTGAACAGGCCACAGCAAATGGGACCCAGCAGCAAATGGGCTGCAACTGCAGCAAACGGGCCGTGGTTTGCAATTGCAGCAAATGGGCGGTGGGGCAGAGGGATTTTTTTTTCTTGTTTTCTTCCTCTAAAGCTAATGTGCATCTTACAGTCCAGAGCGTGTTATAATCCAAAAAATATGGTATATTGGCTGTGTCAGTCACTCCTAAAATCACCTTGCTTTCAGCTCCTATTGTTTTTAGGTCTATTAATAAATAGTGTGTATGTACGTGGGAGAATCAAAGCATTTCTTGTACATATTCCTATAATGCAAACTGTTGATTAGTTTGTGAAAATGAAATCAAGATGAATTCAATTAGGGTTTTTAAAAAAATTAATCATGAAATATATTTATATATATCCATGCTTCAAGTAGCATACATGGCAATCTTTCAATTTTTTTTAACTATATCAATTACCCACTGAGAAGTTTATGGGCAAATGTGTTTGGCCTAAAATCACCCAATGAATTTTCAACCTGAGTTTCTTCGATCCTAGACCCATGCCTTAACCATTACATTACTTGTATCTATGCTTGTTAAACATCCTAGAGCAGTGATTCCTAACTGGTGAATTAATATTAATAGTTGTTTGGATACCTAGCCCTGAATATTCAGCTTGGTTTTCCATTATTTTTTGTCTTGCCTTTTGGTGCTTTGGAAAATAGTTTGACTCTCCTCGTCTTTGTGGGAATCCCTCAAATATCAAAACACTGCTATCCTGACTCCCCTAGTCCTTCTTATCATTAGACTAGGCATACCCAATTCCTGTAATTGTTCTTCATATGTATTAACCTCCAGCTCCCTAATCATGCTCTTTTTTGCACTCTTTCTAGAGTGTGGTATAATAGTCCCATTAACTATTCTCAGAAATCTGTAATTGAATTATATTAATAGTGATATGGAATAATATTCATGGTCCCCCCTCCCCCTCAGAAAAATCAAGAAGGTGATTGTGGCAGTGCAATCAAAGCCTTCCACTTTTTTGTCTGCTTATCTCAATGTCACACACATTTACAAAGGAACATTACTTCCTTGCACAGTTGCAACCACTCATTTTGACTGTTTGGATCCTCTCCTCCTTCCAGCAGAGGTATAAAGCTTGGTTTATGACTTATTTTTAAAAAACTGACAAAATTGCTTTGCATTTAAAAAAACCATGTTACACATTGGCACAATTGAAAAGGATTAATGACAACAAATTAAATTGAATTTTCTGCATGCAAACTATCCTCAACCAAAGCTATTCAAGTTAATATTTATTTCTGCTGATTGGTTCATGTCCCTCAAGGCCAATAGAGTCCCTTGGCTTTGTCACATGAGGATAAATGACACTGCTCTTAAACAATTGGTATTCCCACAGCCATTTAAAGACCTATTATTTTGTTAATCCACAGGGGATTTCTGCACGTGTGGCAGATCATGATTGTTAAGAGGAACCGGTTGTCCATAAATCTCCTAGGCATTCAAAGATAACCACTTACACTATGGTCCTTGCTTCTCTAAATGACTGGAGAAACCCAGACCATATAATATGGGAAATGTCATTAATACAAACTCAACTTTCTTGCCTGCAGATAAAATATTTCTAAAAAGAATATGCAGAATTTCAAATTGATAATTTATAGACTGGAAACAAATTGATGAATGGAAAATATGTAATAAATACTAATTTGTAATAAACTACTTTGGGGAATTCCCTTATTTAATTTTTTTAAATGCAGCTTCCTTGTTCCATGCAGCCTTAAAATCAACTCTGAAAATTTGGTGCATTGAAAAATAGGAAAGTAGAGTCTTAGATTTCAAGCACATGTGGCTAATTAGAACTGTAACAAGCAGAAATTTGCTGCTTGAAATACACAGCTCTGGTGATGCTTAAAATGAGAAATCATGATTAAGACTATACTTCTCATTGGTATTCCAAGAGACTAGTATTTCTGGTATATTGGTTTATTTCTTGCTTCACTGACTTACAAATAGTAGAAGTAACAGGGATCATCATAGTGTTAGATTGAGAGAAGGACCCTAATTTCTCCACAGCTAGCAAGCAAAGGGCTTAAGAGCACTGTTTATCTAAAACTCCAGAGTGAGAGTTGAAAACACACATGATGGATGATAATGGGAAAGCTGGAAAGTTAGAGAAAAGCAGCATGTTATTGGTGTTTAAATGTTTTGCATCATTCTTGGAAGAGTGAACACTTTATTCTTGGCAGCTGGAAAAATAATCACAAGAAGAACTGTGCTTCATGACCAGGATTACAGTTATCTAAGTTATTTTACCAATTGGGAGGAAAAATAAATTATGCATGCAGAATGATCCATATGTTCAGCTGTATAGAATAAACAGAATATTTTTTATTACAGCAGTGCTATGGATCAGCTATGTTCTGGTAGGTCATTTTCAAATTGCAACCTGCTTTGGACAAAATTCAAATTCTTCTCAGCCATCACACCAAGAATATTTTGATGAAGCCCAGAAAGAAGCAACCTTTTGATAGCTCCTTGATGCTTATTTTTGGGGATTGGTGGGTGAGGGGAATTATCAGTCATTCTTCCTCAAACTAGTATTTTTCAGAAATATTAGCAGTGCATACAGACCTAACATTTACAGGTTACCATCATAGCACTTCTAGTAAGTACCAGATAGGCTAATCAATAATATTTCTTAATATTACTATCTTAGGCAGATAGGCTAATCAATAATATTACATTTGGCCTAGATAATTATAAACAAAAGATTCACCTTTACTTTCTGAGAATATAAAAAAAAGAGCAAACGTTTTAAAGAAAATATATAGATGCCAGAGAAACAGGAAAATATTTGATCTTATTGAACATTATCACAGTATGAAAAATGGGAAAATAAAATAACAAATCTGTTCCATATTAACATACTCCTAATAGACTATTCCTATTGGACAAAAATACCCGACGTTGATTGGCTACTTTACTCGATGCTGATTGGCCAATAATAGCAAGCCTATGATTGGCCAATTCAAG